>JAVYIG010017839.1:2500-23990 GCA_035222895.1 Strongylocentrotus droebachiensis | reverse complement strand
ATATATCAATTAGTAGGCGGTTTCCTGGCAAAATTTGTATTATCATGTATTAGTCAAACATATTCTTTCACAGTCATGATTGGTAATAAGAGCTTTTCATTTCATTTTTGAAATTGGGGCGTTTCCAATACTGGTCTTTACCTTTAAGTTAATTCGTAATAAAACCAAAAAAAAATTGCAACACAGATCGAAACTCATGAATCTCTTTAAAGCCCCACTGTCCTACTTGTAGCTACTTGCTCCCTATAATAGAAAACTTCCCCAACGGGTGCCTGTTCGTCCCCCATGATCCTCTTTGTTCTTATGTTAGTTGAGAGCTGTGTGATGAGATAGCCACTTGTCAACGGGCCTGGCTGGGGGTCTTATCCCTTCTGGCCCATTAGTATTGACGGTCTTTAAAGGCCATCTGTACTTGTTTACAGGAGGGATTAGACCACCCTGCAAGGTCACATCAAATCAGCTCTCAATTAACATATGAAAAAGAGGATCATGGATAGCGCTGATCTTTGATTTATTATTAAAACGTTATGCCCTATACGTGCTTAAAGTAAAGACCAGTAATGGTCATTGCGATTGCATTGTGAAAGAAACGTTGTGGAATCGATCAGAAAGGTCGATCATCTAGCATCTAGCATCTGCAAGGTTCTGGAATCATCAAAATGATAAGAAATTTGGCTCATTCTTCGTAAAGTTACAAGCACTATACACAGAAAGATGTATATGGGACTACCCTATCTCTCTCACCAGACCATGAGAGAAATAAATTTACCAAATATATGAATTAGTAGCGGTTTCCCGGCAAATTTTCTATCATCATGTATTAGTCAAAACATATTCTTTCACATGATTGGTAATGAGAGCTTCCATTTCATTTTTTGAAATTGGGGCGTTGCCAATACTGGTCTTTACCTTTAAGCAATGGCTGTAAAAACATCTCTTCTCTTACCTTTTTTACTACATGTTTATGTTTATGTAATTGTAAAAATATTAATAATAAGTCACAATTAAAACAACAAAGAGAATCACAATTCACACTTACCAAGAAGGAAACTCGCCCAGATAACGAACAGATACATGAGCAGACCTTAGTAATGACGATGTTCGCTTTTTCAAATATGCAGATGATACTGCAATCTGAGGATGATGATCAGAGGCGATGAAATAAATATCGTTCGAAAATAGAGCAGTTTATCAAATGGCGTGATGAAAATTACCTTCAACTAAATCAGTCCAAAACGAAATAAATATTGGTGACTTTAGAGTTGCTACGCAACAACATTAACCAGTGAAGATCAAGGATTGAAACATTGAGTTGCTACATAACAACACGAACCAGTGAAGATCAAAGATGAAAACATCGAGGTTACTCCATAACAACACGAACCAGTAAAGATCAAAGATGAAAACATTGAGTTACTACATAACAGCACGAACCAGTGAAGTTCAAAGATGAAACGTTGAAATTGTTTCAGAATACAAATCTCTGGGCACAACGATCGATAATAAACTTACCTGGCATGATGAGTGTTCGTCCATTGTGGTGAGGGTCCAAACGAGAATGTTCTATCTTAGGAAACTGAGCTCTCTACATGTTGACAAATCCATCTTAAGTCTTTTCTACAAATTCCTGTCTAGAGTATTTTTCTTTTCAATTTTTTGTTCAATGTTAGGTTTGGGGCATGTAGGAAGGATGACTTTAGACAAATGGAAAGTGTAGTCAAGAGGGCCAGTAAAAAAACAGGAAAAATACGAAACCTGGCAGAAGAATGCAAGCACGAATCCTCCAAAAGCTAAACAGATCATTGCGATCATTGCTTTCAAGGAAAGGGAATATGCATACGCCTACCCAAGCTAACACTGAGTGAGGGCGGGGGGGGGGGGGGGACGTCCATGTGAGAAAGGTGGAAAGACAAGGAAATGGCGCTTAGTGACAGTAACGACGAATAAGGGAAAAACTTTTGGGACACAAAAAAACACCCCAAAATGTTAAACCCTCCCCCCCCCCCCTCGAAAAAATCCTGCGTACGCCACTTTCAGCATTCAACATTGCAAAATCTCGCTTGGTCGCTACGCCCCTCGCCTAATAACGCAGAACTATGATATGACACTCCGCCACGCTCCCGGCCGTGATTTATCCATGGCTGGTGTAATAATATTTTTTCTTTTTAATTTCTACTCACATAATTGTGTGCTATCACAATCATGACTGTTTCATTTTCCCTTTAAAGCAGGCGCGTAGCCAGAGTCGAGAATGGAACAACGAATCGTCTTCTTACTATAATAATTTCATTAAACTATGAAAGGTCAAAGCTTCCGCACTACGCGCGGGAGGGGGGGGGGGGACTCAATTTAGACAAGGAAAAGGGTCGAGAATGGAACAACGAATCGTCTTCTTTCTCTTATAATTTCATAAAACTATGAAAGGTCAAAGCTTCCGCACTTCGCGCGGGAGGGGGGGGGGACTCAATTCAGACAAGGAAAAAGGGTGGAGAATGGTACAACGATTCGTCTTCTTTCTCTAGTAATTTCATTAAACTATGAAAGGTCAAAGCTTCCGCGCTTCGCGCCGGAGGGGGGGGGGGGAACTAAATTCAGACAAGGAAAAAGGGTCGAGAATGGTACAACGAATCGTCTTCTTCTCTAATAATTTCATTAAACTATGAAAGGTCAAAGCTTCCGCACTTCGCGCGGGAGGGGGAGGGAACTCAATTCAGACAAGGAAAAAGGGTCGATAATGGTACAACGAATCGTCTTCTTTCTCTAAGAATTTAATGAAACATCAAATCTTCCACGCTTCGCGCGTGAGGGGGGAAACTGAATTCAGACAAGGATTAAGAGTCGAGAATGGTACAACGAATCGTCTTCTTTCTCTAAGAGCTTAATGAAAAGTCAAAGGGGATTATAACTCATGATCTGTGGCCCATCTTTGCTATAGTGTACGTATATAAGAAGGCTGTACTATCGATCAGATCGAGCCATGGTGATCTCATAAGACGGCGCTATATAAAAGACCGAATCTGTCACCAAAGAAAACTGATTCGGCTCTTTCTGCTTTATCAGAGAACGCAATATCGAGAAGATGGGTAATCGTTATCCTTCCAAATATCAAGATTGTCAACAGCCCCCACCCCCTCCCATGTGTGTCTGGAAATGCACCTTCCTTTCCAGGTCAAAACAAATTGTCAGTCTGAAGCATGACCTGCCCCATCCCGCCGCCAACATCGTTCTAGTCCCTCCTTAAAGGTACATATGTCCCTTTTGCAGGCCAAACAAATGAAAAGGTTAAATTCCAATGGCATTTGAAAGATGATACTAATTTAGAACTCCCCTTAAAAAATGAGGCTTGAAAATGTCTTCAAGTGGGAAAATAACGACTGTTAGTTGTCAAATCGACTTAGGAGCTATAGAGCCAATAAATAATAGTCTTGATTTTCAGACCATTGTACCGCATGGTCGTACGTTTTATGCTGCGCAAAGATTCAATCAGTTTAATTTTGGCCATTACAAGAAGTGGGTTATTGATGTAGACAACTCCTTTACAGCTCATTTTATGTATGTTATTACAAAGAAGAAGGAAAAGCCAGTCAATCACTCAATACTGACAATAGTGTCTGACAGTGAAGTCTAGCAAGTAAACGGTTTCCTTGCATAATTTGAATATAAGGACACTGCTAACGTTTAAATTTCACAGATAGGACATACATGACATATTCATAATTCCTGCAAAGTTCTACAAAATTTGAGGTTAGCTGCAAAAGGGACATAGTATCTTTAAAGGGCTGCACCCCCCCCCCCCCCGAAAAAAGCATCAAATTGACTAATTTCCAGCTCGAGGTGTAGTGGTCGAGTGGATACGTCACCGGACTATCGATCACAAGGTCCGCGGTTCGAGTCTCGTCGCGGCACTAATGTCCGTTGGCAAGACATTGATCTACATTTGCCACACTCAACCCAAGTGAGGTACCTGGTAAGATTATTCCTTGAAATGCTCTGTGCGCTGATAACGACTGCCGGAGCTAAACCTAGGGTAATAATTTCCAAAGCTCTTTGGAAGCGCATAGAGATGTTATTTCATCACGTACGCGCTATACAAGAACTGAACTATTATTATTATACAGACGAAAAGAGGACAAAAAACAAAACAGTAAAAGCATAGACCTACAAGTCTACAATAACCACTTTTTGAAGAAATTTCAAACGTACATTTGATTTTTGCCATTTTCTTTGAAAAAAAGAGTTATAAGAAGGCACTTGCATTTTAAATATCTATAGATGACGATAACAAATGACCGAATGTAAGTAAGCCCACGATTTCCTTTCTCGAAATGTACATTTTCCTGTTAATTCTGTATCCTGCGCCCGTATAATTAAGGTAACAGTACTATTGATCACAATAATTGAAAATTAAACAAATTGGCAAATAGCGAAGGGGGTATAGCTCAGTGGTAGAGCATTCGACTGCAGATCGAGAGGTCCCCGGTTCAAATCCGGGTGCCCCCTTGTCACTTTTTTTTTATTGTACAATAAGCCATGAATGTATACTCGGCAGGTCGAGAGGTTTAAATACTCGTCTTGATTATACGAACTTCAGGTTGATCGAGACACGGCATTTCGCTTACGCCTGACAAACGCAGCCTATATAGGCTTTCTAATATGGATTTTTGTATGACCCTCGCCCCCTCCCCCCGTTATAGAAAGAAATAGTAGAAAAGGTAGTTTTAACATGAGGGCAGCAACCCAAAGATGTCATGACATCAAACATTTTATACACTTTTTACATTTCTTTTTCTTAAAATGAAACTTGTGGAATTTGTACATAACTTTCTTTATATAGGTTTACACAAATTCTGTTAAAGTGGGCTTTCTTGCGTTTATATATAAGCCTTGGCCCGACAAAGATAACGATTATTAACGTTTTCTGATTTTATGCATTTTTTCATTTATATTCGTGTAATTCACTTTACATCATGATTATTCAACCTATGTCTGGTAAACATCTGGTGTAGCTTTTTGAGTCATCTAGCGCAATGTTTGTTCAAGAACATCTACACTTTCTCTCAATCAATATTATGGACAAAATATATTTTCTCTCTAGAATTCATTGTTACTATTTCATTTACATACGTGTAATTCATTTTACATCATGATTATTCAAGTATGTCTGGTAAGCCTCTGGTAGGCTTTTGAGTCATCTAGCGCAACGTTTGTTCAAGAACAGCTACACATTCTCTCATCAATATTTATGCTCCTGTTAAGCATGAAAACACACCTTTGCAAAAAGAGACAGTATTGATAAAGTTGCTGGTAAACTCTTGTTGATAGCAACGGGGGTATAGCTCAGTGGTAGAGCATTCGACTGCAGATCGAGAGGTCCCCGGTTCAAATCCGGGTGCCCCCTTATCACTCTTTTGTGTACGATATTGTCATGAATGTCGTATACTTGGCAGGTCGAATGGTTTAAACACTCGTCTTGATTAAATATTATACGTGGTTAATCGAGACACGGCATTTCGCTTTATCCTTTAACGCCAGACAGCTTAAAGGACAAGTCCACTCGAAAAATAAATTACTTTCAATAAAAGCAGAAAAATCAGACAAACCGATCAAAAAAGGTTTGAGCTAAATCGGATAACTAATAAGAAAGTTATGAATTTTTGAAAAGTATGTAAAACTAGGGAACAATGAGATTCACAACACAAATTGCCAAGATGGTTATCAGTTTGTGACGTCATGTCCTCACAACTTATCAATTGCTTCATATAGTTTAATCACATTAATTTCCCTTTTTATCCCCCAAAACTTGATTTCCCCATGCCTTTGCCCAGGTTATATGACTTACATCATATTGCATGCATGACATTTCCCAAAAACTTTTATGAATTTTGAAGAATTGATACTATTTTCTGAATATTGTTTATTCATAATTATTGATTTTTATATAAATAAATAAATTCAATTTTTCATGATTTAACTGGACAAAAATTACTCTTTATTTGTGCATCCACACAAAAACACATGACTAACAATCTAACTTGGATGCTGGTGTGAAGAAATAAGATTCTTAGGGTGAAAATAGGAAATTTATATTATCAATATAAAGAAAATAATTAGTGGATAGTGAGGACCATACGTCACAGACTCATGAGTGAGTTGCCAATTTGTGTAGTGATTTTTAAAGTATTTCATGTCATTAAACATTCATAACTTTCTTATTAGTTATCCGATTTTGCTCAAACCTTTTTTGATTGGTTTGTCTGATTTTTTTGGTTCTATGAAAGTAAGTTATTTTTGGAGTGGACTTGGGCTTTAAGCTCTAGAATATGGATTTGTGTATGACCCCCACCCCCTCCCCCCGTTAAAGAAAGAAATATTTCGCTGGCCCGTCAAGTCGAAATGCGGCGAATAGTTTTAAAATGAGGGCAGCAACTCAAAAATGTCATGACATCAAACATTCATACACTTTTTACATTTCTTTTTCCTAAAAATTGAAACTTGGCGAATTTGTACATAACTTTCTTAATAGTTTTTTTTTTAATCCGTTGAAGTGGCTTTCTTGCATTTGTAAGCCTTGGCTCGACAAAGATTAAGATTTTTTTTTTAATGATCTAAAATAGAAATCCCAGAATCTTTGAAAAGTAAACAGACAAAGCAAAACAACAACAACAAAAACAAACAGCAACAATAAAAGGGTTATCAAAATCGAACTGAGCCAGGGGTGCATGAAGGAGAGGGGGGCATATTTGTATTTAGAAATGCTTAATGATATTTGAAGTATTAGACATGTTTGTCATCTTTAGTTCTCACGCTACATCTTGGATCTCTGATTCTTTTCCTCCTAAATACTCCGAAAAAGAGTTTTGACTGGAGGTGGTGGAGGGTGGACGATTACATTTTGGAAAAAAGTTCTTTAGTAACTACATATTCTACTCAACCACACAAATAACACTTTATTCAAGAGCGTCATCGAATGAACGTTTCCACCATTGACTACGAAATTGCAACTCTGTATGTCTATTTTTGGTATATAAATCACTTTTTAAAGTGTTTTTCGAAATTTCTTAACAAAGTTGTGTGTATTAAAATAGATTACATTACGAAAACGGTCCATTGTGTATGGAAAAGAAAATACTGAAGGTTGAAATTTCCCAAGACTGTTCCGATTGTGGACGCTTGACAGGGAGTAACTACAGCCATGGAAGATATACGGGGGAAGATATTAATTTTAAGAGAAATATACATCATGTAGACCGAGACAGCAATCACTGATCGATATGCATGTACATGTGAAAAATAGAGGCGGAATCTGCCCCTAGACAAAAGGGGTTGGGGTGGCGATGGGGGGGGGGGGATATGGAAACGTTTGCTTGTATATGTCTCATAAAAGAATTTGACCACAAACTGACTCCCACACGGTGTTGAGTGCTCAGGGTCACAAGCCACTGGCTTCATCGGGCAGGTAGTTCCATTATGTGAATGGGTAAATTAACTATTACAACATGAGGGGACACATTACATTGTACAATAGGGACACACATTGTTTTTATTGTGCAGAACATACTCTTTTATTGACTTACTTATTGCATGAAACTATAAAACCAAAATGCAATTTGTATTCTAACAATTGGAGTACAAAGAATAATAGCAGGTGAATGAAATGCATTAAACACCACAAACAGCTGGGGAGGAAGCATTCATGAATTTGAATACATATAGTTGATAAACGACTCCGATGAAACTATAAAACCAAAATGAAATTTGCGTTCTGGCAATTGGAGTACAAAGAATGATAACAGGTGAATAAAATGCTTCAACAGCAACACAAACACCTGGGAAGCTAGGAAGCATCCATTAATTTGAATAATTTAGTTGATAAACGACTCCGCATGTGGACGTTTGTTGGAGCAGAAAGCAGTGGATTATTAACAACACGAACCCATTTAACAGAATGTCGGAACGTAAATTAAATTTGGCGCGGTTGGAAAATGCATCTTTCTACCCTGCGACTTTAATGGTACGATCCAGTAAATTAAAACAGTAAAAATGGCTCTTATTTAAAAATTACTCATTAAATAAAACCCTAAACTTCAGTGATATCAGAAAAAATATGTTATATCTTACTAATAATTAAAAAGACGCCGATTTAGCGAAGATGACGTCATTAGTGCGCTTGCATCAGGGAATTCAAGGTCAAAAGGTCAATTCAGACGCTGATAAGTTATTGGTCGAGCCTTTTTGTTTCCTTTATTCCGACAAAATTATACAATCAATGAAAACAAGTTCAATACCAGAAGAAAGCTAACGATTAGTATTTTCCTAAACCGCTTGCCCCAAAGTCGCTTGACCACAGTGAAACGAGTGAGAGCTTGCGAGCGCGGACAAAGTATGATTGAAACTCGCTATTTGCTCTTCTCCAACGCAAAAACAGACGACATTGTGCTGGATAAATGTATTTTTTCCGACGAAAGTACAAAAAATTTGCATATGGTCTTTTGATATAATACTTTATGAAATGTTACCCGAGTGACTTCCGGGCGCCCCAATGCTGGAAAGAAACACATATTTTAGAAAACTTCACTTTTAATTCATGGAAAAATGCTTATTTGTTCTATGCACGCAAGTCAGATTGAGCGGATGATACAACGTTTCCATAGTGTATTTGCAGCCCCGTGGCAACGCGCAATCTTACAACCGAGAAAAAAGATGTGACGACATAATGCTTTTCCGCGTTCAAAGGCCAGCGCCTCTACTAATATGGGTCAATGCGTAAACTCTCCAAACTTTAAGATGTGACATCACAATGGTACCGGGGCGGTGCGCAAACTTTCATCCAATCAGCGCGCAGTAACCACTCACGTGATATCCCAATGCGTTACGCGCCGGTATGTTTACATTTCAAGAAAATGTGTTGCTAACGCTTCATTCTTTACTGAATTTCCCTCGCATTCAGATGTCTGTACATCTTGCTTGCTTCACAATGCCAAATCAGTCTATGAGAAGGCGTCGATTCTTTGGTCGATTCAGAAAGACAGTGACCAAAGGTTTTCGAAAATTATGCTGCTGCGTTCGAGGTAAATAAATGAATGAGATAGATGACATTCTCAAATATAAAGATGAATGCTCAACGATTAAATAGGGGGCGGGTAAAATAGGTGTTTAATGAAAGCTAGTATGTACATGCCCACTTAAACGAGATAGAGGTCGTGTCATTTCAAAACCAAGATAAAATAGTTTTTAACAAGAAAAAAGAATGAGCGAAAAGCGATGTGCGGATAAGAGAATGACATTATGATATTATCATTATTGTTTACAGCAACTACTGATGACGAACGTCCAGTCGCAGTAACAGTCGATGATATTGCATTGGTAAGTAAATCATATCCAAACAAACAATACCAAAAGTCGAATCCCATTCTTAAATTTTTTCAAGAATCAATGCCACGTCTAGTAGTGAAAATAATAGACAGAATACACTGCAAATTGTTGTTTTTTTAATTTTTTGTTATTCCAGACAATAATGAACTTTCAAGTTCCCTTGTTATGTCACTAGAAATCAAGTGGTTCATTTCTTAAGCATAATTCGTCTTTCACTCTCTTTCCCTACTTTAATCTTGCAGTTCCACCTTGCAAGTGGAACATCCAACTTTGTAATTCACAACGTTGAAGAGGATTGCAACATCGACACCAAATCCCACTTGGTCGTTCCTTCAGCCGTGTCTGACGACGACGGTTATGATGACGACAGCTCGAGTTCGATCTCTGACTGGTCTTCGCTATTCGATGAGAGCGACGATGATGACGATATGTCGAGTTTTACTACGGTTTCTGAACTATCGGACTTCACGTGGGATCTCTTCGAAGAGACCAACAGTAGCAAAATGGAATTGTCATTCTCCGAAGTGGATGACGACGGCGTTGATAATTATAACATCGCCCAAATGCTTCTCGAGCAGCTGCTTTACGAAATCCTATGATTTGTTTGTCATACCTGAATACAAAAATAAATATCGAGTTCAGTGAGAATGACACAACAAAAAGCTCGTGTGTTTGTCCATTTGTTCTCCTGAATTGTAAGAGAAAATTGTTTTTCTCTCCTCTCTCGATAAGAGCATGAACAAAAAAAAAATCAAGTTTCGACACGGTGATAATTATGAAACACAATGACATGTAATTATGACGGTATAGGGAACTATATATTAAAACCAATCCAAATATTTACGAGAAATAACCATCCGCTGATGATGCATGCCGGACGCGTCTTATTTTTTCGTACGCAAGCGAACCCAGATTGAAACAGAAAAATGCCGTTATTTTTAAAAAATACCTAACAGTTTTGAGACGCGGGGCTAGAGTGCAATTAAAACCCCGAAAAGTTGTAAAAACTTTTGAATTCGTAACGGCTGCCGAGGTCCTGTTCGAAGAGAGGAGCAAAATTCACATATACGGGTATTCCCCTTTTTTGGCTTCAAAGCTCATGAAAATATCATAGCACATACAAAATGATAATATTATTCTTCAAATAAATTTTCATTCACAACTGAAAGGTATTACAAAAAATATAGGCATTTTTCAGTTTCAGAGGTCGGTGAATCTGGGCTCGCTCGCGCACGAAAAAATGACGGAATTGTAGCTGATTCAAAAATACTTATATAAGCTGGAATATTGCCTGCTGTAAATATAATTATGAAAGAGCAGATACTGTTTGGATGTCGCACTCTTTCAGATTTTGCGCTCTGGAAGTATATTTGTTGTGCCTTGATCACGTTGATTTATTTTAAAGAGATTACAATGATCTGTGGCCCATCTTTGCTAAATTGCTATAGTGTACTTTAAAGAAGTAAGAAGGCCAAACTGGCGACCAGATCGGGCCATGATGATCTCATAAGATGGCGCTATATAAAAGACTGAATCGGTAACCAAAGGAAACTGATTCTGCTCATTCTGCTTTATCCGAATGCAATATCGAAGCGAGTGAAGGAGAGATAAGATGGTAATATGTATCCTTCCAAAGATCCAAAATATCAACAGCACCCCCCCCCCCCCCACCCCCTGGGTATCTGGAAATGCACCTTCTTTTCCAGCTTTAAAACAAAGATTGTCAGTCTGAAGCATGACCTGCCCCACCCCACCCCTATTAAAACAACCATCGTTCCAGTCCCTCCTGCATTCCCCTCCCCCGAAAAAAGATTTAAATTGAATAATTTGCAGCTTAAGACTCTTTTTTTTTTTAAGACGAAAAAAGGTCAATGAACAAAACAGTATAAGCATAAACCTACGAGTATAGAACTACCACTTTTTTTTAGAAGTATAAAAAGTGCATTTGATTATTTACAGTTTTCTTTGAGAAAAAAAGAGCCTTAAGAAAGCACTTGTATTTTAAACTCTTGTATTTTAAACACCAATAGATAACGATAACAAATCCCTGACTGTAAGTAAGCCAACGATATCCTTTTCCAAATGTACATTTTCCTGTTAATTATGTATCCTGCGCCCTTATGATAATATTAAGGTAACAGTACTATTGATCAACTCGATGATGAACTAATTGAGACGGTGACAAATAGCAAAAGGGGGTATAGCTCAGTGGTAGAGCATTCGACTGCAGATCGAGAGGTCCCCGGTTCAAATCCGGGTGCCCCCTTGTCACCTTTTTTCTTGTGCAATAATGAATGTCGTATACGAAGGTTGATCCGATACACGGCATTTCGCCCAATCCTATAAAGCCTGACAACCTAAGCTTTCGAACATGGATTTTTTTTCAATGACCCCCGCCCCCTCCCCCTGTTATAGAAAGAAATATTTTTGGCTGGCCTATCGAGTCGAAATGTGGAGAATAGTTTTAACATGAGGGCAGCAACCCGAAGATGTGTTGACTTTTAAATTTAAATTTCATTTCAAATTTGTACATAATTTTCTTTATAGGTTTATAACAATTCCGTTGACGTCGGCTTCCTTGCATTATTTTGTAAGCCTTGGCCCGACAAAGATGACGATTATTTAAGTTATCTGTTCTTTAATGTATTTCCTTTTATGCATATTTCTCTCCAGAATCAATTGTTACTATTTCATTTACATACGTGTAATTCATTTTACATCATTATTCAACCTATGTCTGGTAAGCCTCTGGCGAGCTTTTGAGTCATCTAGCGCAACGTTTGTTCAAGAACACTTTCTCTCAATCAATATGTATGCTCCTGTTAAACATGACAAATATATACCTTTGTGAAAACAGACAGTATTGATGAAGTTGCTGGTAAACTCTTGATGATAGCAACGGGGGTATAGCTCAGTGGTAGAGCATTCGACTGCAGATCGAGAGGTCCCTGGTTCAAATCCGGGTGCCCCCTTGTCACCTTTTTTTCTTGTACAATTGCCAAGAATGTCGTCTACTCAGCAGGTCGAGTGGTTTAAACAATCATCTTGATATAGTTTAATACGAAGGTTGATCGAGACACGGTATTTCGCTTAATCCAAACTACAGCCTAAGCTTTCGAATGTGGATTTTCGAATGACCCCCGCCCTCTCACCCCGTTAAAGAAGAAATATTTCGCTGGCCCATCAAGTCGAAATGTGGCAAATAGTTTTAAAATGAGGGCAGCAACTCAAAGATGTCATGACACCAAACATTCATACACTTTGAAAATTCTTTTTCTAAAAATTGAAACTCGGCGAATTTGTACATATCTTTTTGTATAGCTTTTTTTTTTACAAATTTCCGTTGAAGTGGGCTTTCTTGCATTTATCAGCCTTGGCCCTACAAAGATTACGATAATTTGTTTTGTTTTGAGTGGTAAGCGTGGAGGTACATCTAAAAAAAAAATCCCTGAATCTTCGAGAAGAAAACAACAAACACACAAGAAAAGTTAAAATTTACGCTAACATTATAATGTCTCTTACATCTTTCTGTCAAGTAAACAGACAAAGCATAACAACAACAACATAAAACAAACAAACAGCAACAACAAAGACAATAAAAGGGTTCTCAAAATCGAACTGAGCAAGGGGTGCATGAAAAGGGGAGACATAATTATTTGTATTTAGATATGTAAATTATATTTGAAGTATTGGACATACAGGTGTACATGTACCTGTCATCTTTAGTTCTTACACTATTTTGTTATTTTCTACTCAACCACAAAGTTACACCACAGAGCGCCGTCAAATGAACGTTTCCACAATTGACAACAAAATTGCAACTCTTTTGGGGTATATTCATTGCTTTCTTAAGTGTTTTTCGAAAAATTCAGCACCTGCACAATCCGATGTGCGAACTTGAGCTTAGGAAATATCAAGCAATATTCTGTTTTCGTCATGAAATCAAATTTAATACACACATTTGTGTTAAGTGCCATGCATGTTGCAAATTATTTCAATGAATAATTGTATTTTCAAAAGTCAGAATGCGAGGTGGTGCTAGGTGGACAAACATTATGGCTTCTCCCACCTAAGAAAACGAAGTATATACAATTTGCATTCTGGCTATCGAAGTGCAATTGTTCGTAACAGGTGAATGAAATAATTTGTATCGAGGCACTTAACAAAGTTCTGTGCATCAAATTTGATTCCATTACGAAACGGTCAATTGTGTATGGAAAATACTAAAGGTTGAAATTTCCCCTGTTCCGATTGTGGACGCTTGGCAGGGAGTAACTAAAGCTATGGAAGATATTTAAGAGAAATATACATCATTATAGAGGCGGAGGTGAAAAATAGAGGCGGAATAGAGGTTCAAAAACGAGCTGCACGTGTAGTGCTGGGAGAAGGATTTGAAGTATCTTCAAATGATATGTTTAGTCGCTTATGCTATGGTCACAAATCTGAGCAGCGACCGACCGATCAGTAGCCTGCTCGGTCGCTGCTGGAATTTAGGCGTCGCCCAGCAATTAGGTCGGTGCCCGGGCGGCGACCGCCCAGGCACCGAGCGTATTTTGGGCGGCGAGTGAAAAGTGAGCAGGCGCCGCCCAAATTTTAACTCCGCGCTAAAACTTCAGCGGCGACCGAGCGATGCCCTCAAAATGAGCGGTGCCTGGGCGGCCGCCGCTCGGTGGCCTCGCAGCCACCGGGCAGAATTGATTAAAAACTCGCCGCTCGGCCGCCGAGCAGGCTACTTTTGGGTAATGTGACCATAGCATTAGGATGGATGCCTATTCAGACACGTTTCCGGTTTGGACGTGCAGTGATGATGTATAAATCAATGCATGACATGGCACCAACATACTTAAAACAAGATTTACATCATGTTAGTTCACTATTATGATCACAACACAAGGCATGCTGTAAGGGATGCATTGTGTGTACCCAAATTTAGGACGGACACTAGTTCTATAATAGTCCTCTAATTTCTGGAATTAGAGTATGGAACCATGGAACCAACTTAAAAGTCCTGTCAAAATGTCACCTACTTTGAACATTTTTAAACACGCTCTCAAAGCCCTGTTATCTGTAGATGACGTGTAAGTGAACTTTTGGTGGTTTCGTGCGAAGGTATACCATTTTTGTTCCTATTTGCAAAATTATGAATTTTGGTTGACATGGTTATCGTTATATCATGTATTCATACATGTAATGTAATCATTTGCAGCTATCTTGTAAACAACCTAAGTGTATTAGTTAAAGAGCAACTGAATGTAAATATGTATATAACAATTTTGGTATCCCGTGCGTTAAGCTATATCAGATTATTAAATGAACGTTTGTAAAAATTGTATTTAATTTGAAAATTCCATTCACCTATTTCTTGTAAATGATCAAGGATGATTCTTGAATGATCAGTTATTTCAAGGGGATACCAATTTAAACACGCTCTCAAAGCCCTGTTATCTGTAGATGACGTGTAAGTGAACTTTTGGTGGTTTCGTGCGAAGGTATACCATTTTTGTTCCTATTTGCAAAATTATGAATTTTGGTTGACATGGTTATCGTTATATCATGTATTCATACATGTAATGTAATCATTTGCAGCTATCTTGTAAACAACCTAAGTGTATTAGTTAAAGAGCAACTGAATGTAAATATGTATATAACAATTTTGGTATCCCGTGCGTTAAGCTATATCAGATTATTAAATGAACGTTTGTAAAAATTGTATTTAATTTGAAAATTCCATTCACCTATTTCTTGTAAATGATCAAGGATGATTCTTGAATGATCAGTTATTTCAAGGGGATACCAATTAATTTGTATTTTACCTGTTTATAATGCTTGTGTATTTATCTATTCTGTTTTTGATGCTGTTATTTGTTTTTATAATTACCAAACAGGTCCTCATGGAAGACCACCAAATTGGTGATAATTATGTGCCACTCTGTATAAATATCAGAAATAAATAAATAAATAAAATCTGCCCCTAGACAAAAGGGGGTGGGGGGAGTATTATAGCCCCGTGACAACGCGCAATCGAAAAAAAAAAAGATGTGACGACACAATGCTTTTCCGCGTTCATGGGTCAATGCGTAAACTCTCCAAGAGTTAAGATGTGACATCACAATGGTACCGGCGCGGTGCGCAAACTTTCATCCAATCAGCGTGTAGTATTCACTCACGTGTTATCACAATGCCTTACGCGCCTGTGTGTTTACATTTCAGGAAAATGTGTTGCTATCGCTTCATTCTTTACTGAATTCCCCTCGCATTCAGATGTCTGTACATCTTGCTTGCTTCACAATGCCAAATCAGTCCATGAGAAGGCGTCGATTCTTTGGTCGATTCAGAAAGACAGTGACCAAAGGTTTTCGAAAATTATGCTGCTGCGTTCGAGGTAAATAAATGAATGAAATAGATGACATTCTCAAATATAAAGATGAATTCTCAACTATTAAAGGGGTTGGGGTGAGTGAAATAGGTGTTTTAAATGAAAGCTAGTCTGTACATGCCCACTTAAACGAGATAGAGGTCGTGTCATTTCAAAACAAATATATAAAGAAAAAAGAATCAGCGAAAAGTGATGTGCAGATAAGAGAATGACATTACGATATTCTCATTACTGTTGACAGCATCTACTGATGGCGAGCGTCCAGTCGCAGTGACAGTCGATAATATTGCATCGGTAAGTAAATCGTTTCGAATAAAACCAAAAGTCGAATCCTCTTCTGAAATTGTTTCAAGAATCAATGCCATGCCTAGTAGTGTTAATAATAGACAGAATACACTGCAAATTGTATTGTTTATTTATTTCTTTTTATTTTATTTTTATTTATTTTTATTTGGGGGGGGGGGATTCCAGACTAGAATGGAATTTCGAGTTCCCTTTGCTATTTTTACTGGAAATCAAATGGTTCATTCTCGAGCATAATTCGTCTCTTCACTCTCTTTCCCTTCTTTAATCTTGCAGTTCCACCTTGAAAGTGGAGCATCCAACTTCAATATTCCCAAAGTTGAAGCGGATTGCAACATCAACACCAAATCCCACTTGGTCGTTCCTTCAGCCGTGTCTGATGACGACGGTTATGATGACGACAGCATGAGTTCGATCTCTGACTGGTCTTCGCTATTCGATGAGAGCCACGATGATGAAGATATGTCGAGTTTTACTACAGTTTCTGAACTATCGAACTTCACGTGGGATCTCTTCGAAGAGACCAACAGTAGCAAAATGGACTTGTCATTCTCCGAAGTCGATGACGACGGCGTTGATAATTATACCATCGCCCAAATGCTCCTCGAGCAGCTGCTTTACGAAATCGTATGATTTTGTTTGTCATCTCTGAATACGAAAATAAAAATTGAGTTGAGAATGACAAAAAAGCTCGTGTGTTTGTCCATTTATTCTTCTGAATTCTTGTAGTCTCAAGACTGTAAAGAGAAGATTGTTTTGCTCTCCTCTCTCGATAAGAGCATGATAAAAATCAAGGTTCGACACGATGATGATTAAAAACACAATGATATTATGACAATAAAGGGCACTGTAAATATTCGAACTGAGTCAAGATATTGACGAGAAATAACCATCCGCTGATGATGCATGCCGGACAGGCCTAGCCTATGTAAAATTACGTTGTAGCTGATTCAAAAATACTTATATAAGATAGAATATTGCCTGCAGCTGTAAATCTATGAAAGAGCAGATACTGTTTAAACGTCGCACTCTTTCAGATTGTGCGCTCTGGTTGTGTGCCTTTTGTGTGCCTTGATCACGTTGATTTATTTCAAAGGGAATATCTTCAGCCCATCTTTGCTATAGTGCACTTTAAATAAGTTAGAAGGCCAAATTGGCAACCAAATCGAGCCAAGGTGATATCATATAAGATGGCGCTATATAAAAGACCGAATCGGTCATCAGAGAAAACTGATACGGCTCATTCTGTTTTATCCGAATGCAATATCGAAGCGAGTTAAGGAGAGAGAATATGGGAATCGTTATCCTTCCAAATATCCAAAATGTCACCCCCCCCCCCCCTGGGTCTCCGGAAATACACCTTCTTTTCCAGCTTTAAAACAAAAATTGTCAGTCTGAAGCATGACCTGCCCCACCCCGCCCCCATTAAAACAACCATCATTCCAGTCCCTCCTGCAACCAGGGGCGTCGCTAGACCTTTTTCAGTGGGGGGGGGGGGGGGGGGGGGGGTTTAGAGGCCAACGATTACCGACAAAACTAGTCACCAATTACCGACAAAATTAAATGTCCCAATATCTACAAATTTAACCCTATAAACCCGGGGCCAAAGGCTACATTGTTTTTCCAATGGACTATCTATAGTAATTGCGAATACGCAAAATTATCATTTTCCTCGACGACATAAATATACGAATTATTTCGTCAACTTAGTCAACATCAAAGGAGCTAGGATCTTATTTTAGGGAGGGGCGGTAGTGAGCAAGCTAATCACTTAAAGAGCGCGCGAAGCGCTCTCATATAGGGGGGTGTCGGTGTTAGGCCTCCCGCACGAAGCGTGAAAGCTTAGACATTTCCTTAAATTATTAGGAAAAGTAGACGATTTATTGTACCGATCTCGACTCTTAATCCTTGTCTGAATAAAGTACCCCCCCCCCCTCTCGCGCGAAGCGCGAAAGCTTTGACGTTTCATTAAATTATGAGAAAAAGCAGACGATTCGGTGTTCTGTTCTCGACTGTTAATCCTTGTCTGAATTCAGTTTCTCCCCCTCCCGCACAGCGCGGAAGCTTTGACGTTTCATTAAATTATGACAAAAAGCAGACGATTCGGTGTACTGTTCTCGACTCTTAATCCTTATCTGAATTCATCTTAATCCTTATCTGAATTCAGTTCTCCCCCTCCCGCGCGAAGCGCGGAAGTTATGGCGTTTCATTTAATTATTAGAGAAAGTAGACGATTCGTTAAACAGTGCTCGACTCTTAATCCTTGTCTGGTTTCAGTTTCTCCCCTCCCGCGCGAAGCGCGGAACCTTTGACGTATCATTAAATTATGAGAAAAAGCAGACGATTCAGTGTCGGCGTACTGTTCACGACTCTTAATCCGTGTCTAAATTCAGTTTTCCCCCCTCCCTCGCGAAACGCGGAAGTTTTTACGTTTCATTAAATTATTAGAGAAAGTAGACGATTCGCTGAACCGTGCTCGAGTCTTAATCCTTGTCTGAATGAAAATTCCCCCTCCCGCGCAATGCGCGGAAGTTTTGACGTGTCATTCAATTATTAGAGAAAGAAGACGATTCGTTATACCGTTTTCGACTCTTAAAGACCGTCAATACTACTGGGCCAAGGGATTAGACCACACAGCGAGGTCACTGACAGGTGGCTATCTCATTAACTCAGCTCTCAACTAACATAAGAAAAAGAGGATCATGGGGGACCAACAGGCACCGATTGGGGAAGTTTTCTATATAGAGGGAGCAAGTAGCTACAAGTATATGACAATGGGGCTTTAATAAGCCCTAATTGTCTGAATTCAGTTTCCCCCTTTAGCGCGAAGCGCGGAAGCTTTGATGTTTCCTTAAATTATTAGAGAAAGAAGACGATTCGTTGCACCGTTTTCGACTCTTATTAAGCTCTATTTATCTGAATTCAGTTTCACCCTCTTGCGCGAAGCGCGAAAGCTTTGACGTTTCCTTAAATTATGACAGAAAGAAGACGATTCGTTGAACCGTTCTCGACTCGTCTAAATTAAGTTTTCCTCTCCCGCGTTTGATTTAATTATTATAGAAAGAAGACGGTTCATTGCATCGTTTTCGACTCTTATTAAGCTCTATTTATCTGAATTCAGTTTCCCCCTCTTGCGCGAAGCGCGAAAGCTTTGACGTTTCCTTAAATTATGACAGAAAGAAGACGATTCGTTGAACCGTTCTCGACTCGTCTAAATTAAGTTTTCCTCTCCCGCGTTTGATTTAATTATTATAGAAAGAAGACGGTTCGTTGCATCGTTTTCGACTCTTATTAAGCTCTATTTATCTGAATTCAGTTTCCCCCTCTTGCGCGAAGCGCGAAAGCTTTGACGTTTCCTTAAATTATGACAGAAAGAAGACGATTCGTTGAACCGTTCTCGACTCGTCTAAATTAAGTTTTCCTCTCCCGCGTTTGATTTAATTATTATAGAAAGAAGACGGTTCGTTGCATCGTTTTCGACTCTTATTAAGCTCTATTTATCTGAATTCAGTTTCCCCCTCTTGCGCGAAGCGCGGAAATTTGGCGTTTCATCAAAATACAGAGAAAGGAAGACGATTCGTCGTACCGTTGTTGACTCATAATCTTTGTTTGAATTAGTTTCCCCGAAAATGTTAAAACCTCTGATTTCTTTAGCTGATATTATAGGAAAGTGAAACTTCGAGAAAATACAAGTATTGTAGTTGTAGTCACTCTCGAAGTCGTCACAGCGGATAAAAAGTCCCAGTTCGTAGGGAAAAAAACTTGTTGGCCGACCGACAATATACATCTCACCGACTTCAAACTTCTGCATTGATATGGTACACGAGGATCGAGCAAGAATACCGACACAGCTGACCCGACACAGCAACATAATTACCCATGTCTTTCTTGCTTCCTTGACGAGACGACTCCACCCACAACCCCCCCTTCTTTTACTCCTACTCCTCCTTTCTCAGGCTCTAACCTTCCCCACCTTTCTCCTTTCCTTTTCTCTTTTTTCTTCTTTTTTTTTCCTTTTCTTCTTTTTCTTTCTTTTCCTTTCTTTCCTCTTCTCCCTCTTTTTCTTTTTTCTCTTTCTTTCCTTTCTCTTTTCTCTCCTTTCTTTCCTTACTTTCTTTTCTTTTCCTTTTCTTTTTTCTTTTCTTTCCCTTACCCTCTCTTTTTTTCCCTCCCCCTTTCCCTTTTTCCCGACGGCAGCGCAATTTTACCGACAATATCCTGACAGATGGAGGGGTGTCGCGCCCCCACACCACCCTTTGGCGACGCCCCTGCCTGCAACCCCATTCCCGAAAAAACATTAAATCGACGAATTTGCAGCTTGAGACTCTATTATATTCAGACGAAAATAGGACATTTACGAAACAGTATAAGCATAGACCTACAAATACGGAATTACTTCTTTTTTTGAGAAATATTAAAAGTAGGCCTACATTTTATTTTTACAATTTTATTTGAAAAAAGAGCTATAAAAAAGCATTTGTATCTTAAGCTCTTGTATTCTAAACATCTATAGATGACGATAATAAATGCCCGACTGTAAGTAAGCCCACGATTTCCTTTCTCAAAATGTACATTTTCCTGTTAATTCTGAATCCTACGCTCTTATGATCAAGTTAACAGTACTGATCAAGTTTATGATAAACTAATTGACAGAGTGGGAAATAGCGAAGGGGGTATAGCTCAGTGGTAGAGCATTCGACTGCAGATCGAGAGGTCCCCGGTTCAAATCCGGGTGCCCCCTTGTTAACTTTTTTCTTGTACATTATCATCATGAATGTCGTATACTGAGCAGGTCGAGTGGTTTAAACACATGTCTTGATAAACGAAGGTTGATCGAGAGACAGCATTTCGCTTAAAGGTAAAGACCAGTTTTGGAAACGCCCCCCCCCCTCTCAAAAAATGAAATGGAAGCTCTTATTACCATTCATGTGAAAGAATATGTTTTGACTAACACGTGATGATACAAATTTTGCCGAGAAACCGCCTACTAGTTGATATATTTGGTAAATTATTATATCTATTTGGACCTGATTGATATCGTACACGTGTCGCGTAGTCCCATATATATCTTTCTGTGTACAGTGCTTGTAACTTTACCAAGACTGGGCCACATTTCTTATCATTTTGATGATTCCAGAACCTTGCAGTACACACCAATACTTATATGCTAGATGATCAACCTTTATTCTTCGATTCCACAACGTTTCTTTCACAATGCAATCGCATGACCAGAACTGGTATTTATCTTTAATCCTATAACGCTTGACAGTCTAAGCTTTCGAATATGGATTTGTGTATGACACCCCCCCCCCCCCCCCCCCCCCCTCTCCCCCCCCCCTCCCCCCGTTATAGAAATAAATATTTCGCTGCCCATCAAGTCGAAATGTGGAGAATAGTTTGAACATGTAATGAGGGCAGCAACCCAAAAATGTCATGACA
>JAVYIG010017838.1:0-23998 GCA_035222895.1 Strongylocentrotus droebachiensis | reverse complement strand
CTTTAGCTATTGTGCCCTTTGTTTATACCCATCCATGCAGTAACAAGCAGACGCCCCCTTTGTTTGCCTGCATTCTTTTTGTGTGGTTTGTTCCGGCATAACAGTTTCCCCTCCAATATAGCCAAGCTAATTATGAAAAATATATAGCTTTTATAGACAAGGTTTGACCCTAGCCCTCCCAGATGCCCCCATTCCAAGTGAACAAAAGTCTTTCCGGAGGTATGGGTGCCTCTTCGTTATCTGATGTGCAAACGGATATTATACCAATTCGTTACAATAACAGATTTGCAGTTTCTCTGTGATATTTTTTTTCTCTTAAAAAAAAAGAGTGAATTTTCAAAATCACGGACGTCACTCCTCTGGAGAGTGAAAATGTAGTGAAAATAGAGTGAACATTCACTCTTTTCTTCTTTTCTTCACTCTAAAATCAATCGATTTTCACTCCTAAACAAGTGATCACGGACGTCACTCCCAAGAAAGTGAAAATAGAGTGAAAATTCACTCTTTTTTTTTAAGAGAGTAAGTAGGTTGGCCTTAATGTGTGGACTTTATTCCATGTTTGCAGTTTTCCCCAAATTTTACCAAGCGAATTGGAGATTTTTCTAGCCGATGTTTGAAACCTGCCCGTGCTGCAACCGAAAGTGATCCTTCCGACAAAAATAATGCCCTCTCCCCTAGATGGAATAGGTGTCTGCACCTCTATGCGGCAAAGTTGTCTTAATTCATCTTCCTTATAGTTCTTATTATTCATGACAAAACAGATGCCACTTCTTTAATAGATAGGTATGCCATTTTATACAAGAATTTGATGTCTTTTCTATAAACGCAATTCATATAGTCCATCATTCACATGGCCTGTGGAGGTTCGTTTTAAGAGAAAGAAGATGGAATGGTGCTTCTGGAACGTGTCTCTATAGCTTGTCAGAGGGAAGGAATATGAGGCAGCAAAAAGAGGGCGCATTTTCCGGTGTGAAAGGGCTTTTTTTCTATCACTGGAGGGGCCAGTATTATAATAAGCAGACGTGCCAAATCTGATTATTCTATTCTATAATTTTATCTGTCTATATTCAGTATGTTAAAGTTAGGAAACGATATGATAAAAACAAAGAATAATATAAGGAGAGATAGAAAAGAAAATAGTATGATAAAAGTAAAGAAGACAAGACAAGATGTAGAGAATAATAATAATAATAATATTTAATTTTTATATAGCGCTGAATACAAATGTCTCTAAGCGCTTCACAAATATACTATTACCCCGGTCATTGGATTCAGTGGTTGCCCGCACACAACGTGTGCACAATCTCCACTCCCTGGGGAGCATTCCAGCCAGGCGTTACATGAAGAATGTAGAAGGAAAACAAAATAACAGAAGGAAAGATATATTTATTTCGCGCTTGCCAGAAAAGTATATGGCGTCCGCCAAATAATCTAACTATCTTTCCTTGTGTTATGTTGCAATGCAGATAGAAACAGGAAATGATAGAAGAATAAAAACAAAGAGATAACATAATTAGAAATAAAAAGTGATGATAGAAGGACAAAAACAAAGAGTAACATACGGAAAGGTAGAAGGTAATGATAAAAGAATAAAACAGAGAATAACATAAGGAAAGATAGAAAGTGAAGAAGACGGAAAATAACAAAATCATGAGAAGAAAAGTTATAATTATCTGGCGACTGCCAGATATTTCTTTCTTTCCTAATGTTATGTTGTAGAAAGAAGAATAAAAACAAAGAATAGCCTTACATAAGGACAAATAGAAGAAAAAACAAAGAATGAGGAAATGAAAATAGAAAGAGGAAATGATAGAAGAATAAAAACAAAGAATAACATAAGGAAAGATATATTATCCGGCGGCCGCATAATCCACTATTTGTTTTGATTCAGTAATAGTTTTCTTTTCCCTTTTATCTCCCTCTTTTTTTAAATAAAAAACTTTGATATGGAAGGGGGGAGGGGGGGGCTGCTCATGCGTTGGGTTCCCCTACCCTGCTTTTTAGGTACCTTATTTATTTTTTGGAATTATGAGCCCTATTTCATTTTCGGAAATATAGGCCTAGTGAACCTTCGGAATTATGAACCCTTTTTCATTTTCGGAATTATGAAACCTATTTCATTTTCGGAATTATGAACCCATTTTCATTTTCGAAAATATGACCCGTTTTTCATTTTTAGGAATTATGAACCCTTTTCATTTTCGGAAATAACAACCTTCGGAAATATAAACCCTTTTACATTTCCGAATTATGAACCTACGGAAATATCAACCCTAATTCATTTTCGGAATTATGAACCTTCGGAATAATGCAACATATGTTTGGAATTATGATCCCTTTCATTTTCGGAATTATGCTCCCCTGGGCATGGGAAATTTGTGTTCCGGAATTATGAACCTTCGGAAATACGAACCTTCGGAAAACATGAGTGCACCCCAATAGAATTGGGTGATCCGATTTCTTTATCTGTGAGCTTAATTCCGTATATATTATTGGCGGACAAAATAACCAAATAATACTTCCTTTATCTTGCACTGGAGCCTGAATCCGAACGGTTTACCTATATTCTTACGAAAAGGGATCTAATAATATGATTTTGACGAACTCCCCCATTTTGTTGTTGTCACAAAGTTCGTAGTATATTTAGTTTTCGTTGGAACAACTTTGTCAATATGGGGTTACCAAGTCAATTTTCAATCCGGTAGTATTCCTAAGAAACGATGGGTGTTTTTGTATGTCAATATGCTTAATTTTACTTTTATTAAAGGTGGAGGAGACATTCGTAATTTGTGTAAATAATACTGGCACTGTTTTCTCGACAGAAAGGTTGAAACCCCATCGTTCAAACCAGGAAGATAATATGTCTTTAAAGACCTGTATTTTCACTCCATTCATTGCTGTCATTTTTTTAAATTCCTGGATGTCCGTATTGCACAGTCATGCATTGGCATACATGCAGATTGTCACTTCTGGGTGCGTTGGAATATCTCTCCGGCATCATTAAAGGTAAAGACCAGTTTTGGAAACGCCCCAATTTCAAAAAATGAAATGGAAGCTCTCATTACCAATCATGTGAAAGAATATGTTTTGACTAATACATGATGATAAAAAATTTGCCGGGAAACCGCCTACTAATTCATATATTTGGTAAATTTATTTCTCTCATGGTCTGGTGAGAGAGATAGGGTAGTCCCATATACATCTTTCTGTGTATAGTGCTTGTAACTTTACAAAGAATGGGCCAAATTTCTTATCATTTTGATGATTCCAGAACCTTGCAGATGCTAGATGCTAGATGATCAACCTTTTCTGATCGATTCCACAACGTTTCTTTCACAATGCAATCGCATGACCATTACTGGTCTTTACCTTTAATATTGGCAGTTTGGTCAGTGGATTGTGATGTAGTCGCAGATAACTCTCCAGTTTGTGGTGTACATAATAAATATAATTAAACTCGTTTTTTCTCGTAAGTGCCTTCTCCCTTGGGGCACAACTAAACATATACAGTATTACGGGTAGCATATTGTTATGGGTTCTCTAAAGAGAATATATAGCCTCGAAAAGTCATACAAAACAAACAAACACAAGTTCTTCGCCACGTACAGACGACACCACATCACAGAGATATTACCGATTTAGCCAATTTGAAGAGCCCATGCCTATATATTAGTGATTTTTTTTATTATTTTAATTAATAGTTTTCTAATTTTTGTCCGATCTCATTCACTTTCACTATTCTACTTCTCTGATTTTTCTGCTTTCCTCTAAAGTAAGTTTGCTATCAAGGTTGGATTTCCCTTTATATTAGTTAATGTTGGTTCTTCTGTTGTATTTGTTTCTGAGAGAGGGAAAGCATTATCCAAAAACATATTCCTTTTCATCACTCACTGTACACAAATAATATATTAAAAGACACTGAAATATCGCAAAGGACAAGACCGCTCCAGGTTCATGATATAATTCCATATCTTCATACAAAATATTTATTTACGATAACACTTTCTTGTATAAGATTCGATTCCGACCAAACATTGTTTAGTGGACATTCTTTTAAAGCTGAAAGAATCTTCACTTTATTTATGTATAAAACTATTGTCATTAATACAAAATAGAAGAGAAATATACAAAGCCTTTCATGTGGGCTCACAAAATATAAGAGGGGTATCAACTCTTTGTTGAATGATATATAACTATTGACTGCTTTGATGGGCACGGTTAAAACTATTGCCCTAGGTGATCTCAAAACTGTACTGTGACCTGAAACGAGGGGCATAGTACAGTCTTGAGATCACCGAGGAACCATAGTTTTAACTAAGATCTGAAAAATAGGCAGTCAATACTTGGTTTCATATTCGGCATCGGCAATCCCATTATTCTATTTAAACACATGTTATCTCAATTTTTGTTTATACTTTTCTTGCAATTATATCTTTTTCAATCATATTCAAGAATATAAGTTATAAGTACCATAAGTTGAATATAAAATAGAATGGATATGCTGGAGAGAAAAATATGGGGGAAAAATGTCAGAACAACATGAATGTTCAGGAGATTGTAGTAATTGATATAACATAGTAAGAGCATTAAATATATAATCTATAATAAATCACTTTTTTTTTCTTGACTCACAAGTGAACATAAGATAAGAAACTTTCAATAAAAGTATTTAGTGCCATTTATATGAAGAACCTTTTCCGGGAAGAAACAATTTAACGCTATATAACCTTATTATCTATACAGTTTGATATCATAGTTTGTACAATACACAATTTGAAGTTTCCATTTTAATCACCAAAATTTGAAGTTTTTAGAACTTTGTACAGCTACCGAAGTCACTACAAAGAGATCTCATGTATGTTTTTAAATTTTGATTAGTTTTACTATTCGTGATTTTTGTGTGTGAAAAGTATACTAGAACTGATGTGTAATGAGCACATTGCTTCTGCTTGTAGTGAGATAGACAAAGGTAATTCACCAAAAACATCCAAACAAGAAAGAGAGAGTAAGGAGCAGAAAATCATACCACTACTTAACTACAGATTATAAGAAAGTCAGCAGCGTATTTATAGATAAATTGTCTCAAAACATGCTTTGAAACAGGTGTATAATATATACAAGTTGTATCAAATATCAAGCAATTATCCAGAGTATTCCACCACTCCTGGAGCTAAATGGTACACATGGTAGACAAACTCTTTCCGTTAACTTCTAATATCCCTTGAAAATTTTGCAATGTTCTAGGGTCATATGATACAGCATCATGACATCTGTCATTTGTTCCATCACAAAAATTAGCAACAAAAATCCCTGCCATGATCTATTGCAGCATACTTTGTCAAGTAATAAAAAATGCAAATGATCAACTGATTACTGCCAAGAACATGATCATCGACTGTATCTTATAAAAATCCATGACAACGTTCAAAGGAGAAAAAAAACAGTGCGGAGATATTGAGCTGGTCCATTTTGAATCTAAGATGTGTCTTTCGGATGGTGACGTTAAGGTCATGAATTTGTCAAATAGTCAGCTTTTGTTCTTAACCTACATACCAACTGTGACTGACCTGTGTTTGAATTCGAGTCTCATCTTTCAGATGGTGAAGATAAGGTCAGTCCTAACGCATAAATAATGAGATAAGACTGGTACACTTCAGGAAAAACCAACTCGCACTCACTCTCCTTATGGACACTTTCGTTCCAGACACGATTAAGTCAGATATCACATTTGTATTTTGTGATGCTTCCAAAGCAAATGCCTATTCATCTAGTCCTTCATTGAAGAAGATCTGTTTGCGTAGGATGTTAGAATGAATCCCAATCTGCTTCCCAATCTCCATCCACTTTCCTTCTATAGCTTCACGACTCATCAGCTCATTAACCATGGTAAGCATCGAAAGAAGATCCACTTTCTTCTTGTAGTAGGTGTTGATGATATCACACAATGAAATGATAAACAAAGAGCCCTGGTTAACATTTCTGAAGGAAGCATACCCCGGGACTGTGGATAGACTGACGAGGGTGTCTGATTTAAAGGGTAGTGAAGCTGTGTCGTCTTGCTGGATGTCAACAGCTGCTTGAGGATATGCTCCCTGGCAAGCTTGGATGAAGAACAGTTTAGGTTTGTTCACAAGAGATGGTACATAATCACCTCTGAATAATCCTAAAAGCGACGAAAGGGAAAAAATAATTCAGTCAATTTATTTTTAGAATGCAAGCTATAATAGGACTATATTGTTAAAGTTTAACTACCGGTAGATCAATACAACAGGGATTAGCCAGTCCCCATATATATTCTCCTTCAGTTTCTTACCCCACCCTCTTTCTTTCTCCTTCCCTCTCTCTCTATTTCTCTCTATTTCTCTCTCTATCTCTCCTTTCTCCCTCTCTGTCTCACTTTCTCTCTCTCTCTCCTTCCCTCTTTCTCTCTCTCTCTCTCTTACCCTCTTCTTCATTCCATTTTCAAAACAGCACTCATTGATTCTTCATGAAGAGTTACAAGGAGGAGTTTGAGTATATTCCAAATTCAAAGCAGATGTTACAGATATAATTGTCAAGATTATGCCTCTACATAATCTGAAATCTGAAAATGGCAGAGTTGTTTTTATTACCATAAAGTTATACATACCTGTCAAGGCATCGATGGACACTGTTCCTCCATCAGTGCCACAAACATGGCCTTTAAATCCATGCGACAGAATGATGCAGACAAAACAATCATATTTGGAATGGTCCATTCTTCCGATGTTTTGCAGATACTCTACGTATTCCTTCTTAGTTGGATCGTGCACGACACAAGTTTTGAACTTCAGCCGATTTTGAAAAGTGTTCAGCAAGGCCTCTGTCAAAAACATAGAGATAAGATGGACAAATGTCATACTACTCCAATAAAGAACCAACTCTCAGAGTGCTGGTGTTTAATACACAATACAAAGAACAAGTTGAAACCTTCCAAAACATTACTTTACTTGGGTAACATTGAAGTTTACACATGAGGTAAAAATATCTCACTCTTGTATTCAAAATCAACTGCCTACTTCATATCTCTATTGACACATGTATCGCCTTGGAACCTCCAACCACAGGATATGATTCCTACCTGAGTAGGGGTAATATCTTCTTGTCTTTTTCGTCTTCTTAATATTGAATTATTTTTGTATTATACCATTTCTTTTTGTGATCCAGAGGCATTAGCTGATGTTTTTTTTTTTTTTTTTTTTTTTTTTATTGTACTCCATTTTCTTGCATTCTTTGTTATTATTACACTCCTTGTCTTCCTGGAAATGAAATGAAATGAAATCAATGACACAAATATAGGTTTGAACGGGGACACTTTTGCACTTACCAACATCCTTTTGAGTGCCATCTCTTTTTTCTAAATCTTCCTTTGTAAAATTCTCTGCATTGAAGATAATACACATTCCTCTGGGCAACCTGTCCATCTTGTACTTTGGCAAATCTGGCATATGGTCTGCATCTTTATAGATGAAATAAAGAACATTCATGGTTAAATGTTAAACAGTGAATTCTGAGTACAAAGAATGCTTGGTAGACACAAGAACATCAATTTTTATGTTCTGCTTCATGTACAAGTTCCTGTACCTAAGGTTTTAATGACAAACAGTGTTCAATGAAAACTATTTTTAATATTTTTTTAAATATAAAACGGTCTTTCAATATGAATGATGATACATGTATCTTTCAAATTTGATAGATCTAAATCTATCATAAAGAATTGCTATAATCCATCACAGCATAAAGGGGCAGAAACAAAATGTCTGTGATGGTAAAATTCATTATTTCAATGCCCATCAAAATGACAAAATATAAATACATGTACAGTGGATATTCAAGCTTCATTTTATAGCGTTTCATTTTTCTTTGACAAGACTTTATGAAATGAGTTCATTACCTGTACTTGGATGTGGTATAACAGCAGCAGTTTGAGCAAGTTCTATCATATGTCTCTCAATAGTGAGTGTGCTGCTTTGCTGTGAGTCTAGATAAAAAAATAGGTCAGATGTAAAGTTACATCCAAATAAGAAAAACAAATTAGTGATAGAGAAATATTGAGCAATTGAAAGTTGTTCAAAACTGATGGAGCAAAAAAAACATCATCTTAAAAAACCCAAGTGCTCACTTGAATCCAAGTATACTATATGGCCTACATGTAATTTGAAAATTAAACAAAAAAATAAGAGACTGCATAATCATATAATATCGGATGGCTAGTTTCTAATATTGTCGTAACGAGAGCAATATATTGTTGTATCACACGGAAACAAAGCCATACAATATTATTATTATTATCTATATCAGGCTACTAGCAAAATAACAAAATATTGTATCGATAGTTGAAGTTCCCGGATGACTGAGCAATATGAAAACAATATTGATCTGTCATACTGGTACTGCACTAAAGATATTGAATACACTGATTTATTGTACCCCTCATATAGATAATAATAAAGTGTATTGAACATCATAGATTATTTCATCCATTTCTTTTATCATGAATTCACAAAGTAGCTTCTTACCTTTGTATTTCTCTTTATCTTTGACAATTATGGCTGTATTCTCCCAGAATTGCATGATTTTGATTATGTATTCCAGATCTCTTGGGCCTATAAATGCAAACTTCTCCAACAGGACAATGAAGAGCTACAGAGGAAAGAAAATAGCTGTTGATGTTAAAAGTTGATGGAGATTGAATGAAACAAATATCAACAAAACTTGGATTACATCTAAGAAATTATGACCTGACAAGACTCTAGGATAAATCCAGCTTGACAACGCGATGGCTTGGTGGTAGAGCAGTATAGTCTTGTAACTGGGAGGTCCAGGGTTCAAAACCAAGTTGATGCACTAGTGCCCTTTGGGATTAATCCACATTACCAAGTCCTTCGGCGAGGACTTACAGCCGTCTGTCCCCTGGTTGCTTACTTACAAGCAGACACATGCTTTCTTAGCAGTCAGGAAAAAAATACTGGTAGCCTGTAAGACTCCCAAGATACAATCCATACATGTGAAGAAAAAAAATTGTGACCCGCTATAATATTTAGTTCACAAATATTACATTAAACAGACTAAGCCTCGACACAAACCTATTGAAAGTCACATACAAATGTATATTATAGTCAGGTAATTATGACATAAATAAAGCCATGTCAATTTTTTTTTGAGGGGCGATTCTAATAGCCATTCCTTGTGTCAAGAGGAAATACAGGAAGCCACTATAAATTGTTGAGGGAGTTTACACATATTTGATCAGGGGAATTTCTTAGAAATTTACAGCATAAAAAGTATGTACCCCTGAATTGTAGTTGCTGTGCTTGTAATATATATATATTTTTAGCTTAATTTATTTTGTATCGTTAAACTTTTGATTAAACGACAGCAATTAAACCAATCTTCATGATATCTAAATAACTAAGAACCCCAATGATGAATGAAAATTTTGTACCGAAGTATAGTCAGTACTCGGTTGCCCTCATTTTGCAGATGAACCATAAATATCATTGGTCATTGAATTCTTTTACAATAATAAGCCAGTTGGTAAATATTATCTGCGCATGGGCAGATAAAAGTCATTTGTTCCCTAATTGTAAAAACCAATCGAGACGAATACTGGTATTGTTTGTGCTCATGAAAGTTATGTAATCAGTATTAATTTATGCACCAACAGTACATTTATCTAATACACAGGTGGATGTATTCTTCTCAAGAGGCAAAGAAATAGTATTCGTGAAGTGCCTCCTTCACTTCGGCAGTGATTATTCTAAAATGCACAAGTGGGACGTATCCATCGTGTGATCTGTGGAAATGTTGGGTCATGCATACTGAAGCTATTTCATACAAACTGGTTTATTGTTAACATGTACAGAGTGTGAGAAATCTAAGATTTCTTGCTAAGTCACCTGTAAGCCGGCTGGTACAGGAATGTGAGAGTCACTCCTAATGAAACGCAGAGTAAACCATTCCTTTTCGTCTTGACTTAGACTGGCAAATATGAGTAGTATCAGTCTCCTGCAAAACCATAACAGAGTGTGGCAACTTTCATGCTTGATTTAAGACTAGAGCAATTAATGCCTAAACCCCTTCCACAGATTAAAGGTAAAGACCAGTTTTGGAAACGCCCCCCTCTCAAAAAATGAAATGGAAGCTCTTATTACCAGTCATGTGGAAGAATATGTTATACCTAATACGTGATCATACAAATTTTGCCGAGAAACCGCCTACTAATTGATATATTTGGTAAATTATTATATCTATTTGGACCTGATAGATATAATGCACGTGTCGCGCACATGTCGCGTAGTCCCATATTCATCTTTCTGTGTACAGTGCTTGGAACTTTACCAAGACTGGGCCAAATTTGTTATCATTTTGATGATTCCAGAACCTTGCAGTATACACCAATACTTATAATTATGGTAGATGATCCTTTTCTGATCGATTCCACAACGTTTCTTTCACAATGCAATCGCATGACCATATTGGTCTTTATCTTTAAACATTGTATAAAAGTGTACATTAATTAATATGACAAGTCAGTTTTCAATGAAATTCTGTTTGACCAACACTCAGCATAATAAATATGAAAAATGGGGCATGGTATATATATGAACAATTTACAGAAAGTATCAAAATGTGTTATTTGCTTGCAAAAATTCATCCTTTCATCCAAAAAACATCTAAAAAACCAAGTTTCCCCACTGATTTTATTGAAAGGGGTTCATACCGACATTGTTAAGGTCTGTAATAATGGGCCCTGTTAAAATTTGAAATTTGTGGGATCAAGAGTAAGAATTGGGGGTCCAATATGTATCGGGCACCTCTTAGTGTTAAGCCTTGAATAAGCCCTTTGTATATTTCAAGAATTGCACTTTATTAGCCATTTAAGTAATAGGAAAAAACGACTTAACTTTTGGTAATCTATAAACGAGATAAAGTGTAACAAGTTGTTAATTATCAAAACATATCTAGGCCTAAAATATGTGAAGAATATTGTACATTTTACCCTCTCCCCGATCAAACTAACTCGCTCACCCTTCTTTGCTGTACCATGATAAGAGGCAATTGATTCCCTCCTTCACAATGACCACCATCAGAAGGATCATCATAATATTCACCAAAATGGATGTGAGGCCTAAAATTCAATCAATTCAATGCACATGATCAAAATGGCAAAATAAAATTACATGTACAGTGGAGATCCAAGCTTCATTTTATAGTGTTCCATTTTTCCTTGCAAAGACTTTATACTTGGAGGTGGTATAACAGTACAAGTTAGAAGCAGGTACTATCATAATCCCTCGTTAGTGAGTGTGCTGCTTTGCTATGATTCTAGATAAAAACAGGTCAGATGTAAAGTTACATGCAAATAAGAAGAACAACTTAGTGATAGAGAAATATTAAGCAAGGACTAAAGAAGGTTATAAATTTTGAAAGTTAAGATCACTAATGCATATCAATGGGAACTCTCCACTTCAATATTATTTTTTTTCCCTCCATACATTCTTAATATGATAGACTATAGATATACAATGCGTCCAAGAAAAAACGAAACCGAAAATTATCGATGTTTTATCATAATTTAATCAGAATTATAATTAATAAATGACACATATTTATAAAGCTTAGATCCTCCTCTTTCATTTGTTGCAACTCATATGATTCATATTTCATGCATGAGTGATTAAAAAACAGTTTGAAGAAAGGAAACCAAAAAGTCATTTGGCGGGTGCTATCTGAATTTCAAAGAGAAAATCACATTTCTAGAAAATTCACTTTTTGCCCTTTCATAATTATGACACCTCAATAAGGAAAAATGAGCCAGGAATATCAAAGTTCTGTTTGTTTAAAGTAATTCTTTTTCACTGGCTGCCTGCCGTAGCAACAAACAGATTTGAAAAAGACTTAACTCTGTTTCGTTGACGATCAGCCATGTGCATCTGAGGTGTCATATGAAAAGGCAGAAAATGAACTTTCTAGAAATGTGATTTTCTCTTTGAAATTCAGATGCCGCCCGGTTTCCTCCCTTCAAATTGTTTTTAATCACTCATGCATGAAATATGCATCATATGAGTTGCATCAAATGAAAGAGGAGGATCTAAGCTTTACAAATATGTGTCAATTGTAAATTATAATTGTGATCAAGTTATAATAAAACATCGATACTTTTCGGTTTCGTTTTTTCTGGGACGCACTGTACATATTTTTATCATTATTTTTTTTCTTCTGGGGGGGGGGGGAGGAAAATGTTAAAGGAAAGGTATTCTTACTCATTCTCATCCAAAACAACCTCCATTCTATAATAAAAATTGAGAAAGATATCCTCTGTATTTCTCAGTACAGTTGGCATACATGTAACAATAATACACATTTAATAGAAAATCCTGCAAATTTACTAAGTAAACAATAAATGGTGAGTTAATTCATGTATCTGCATGAAATCAGACATTAGAGACCAAAGTGGAAATGTGAGGTTTCTACACACAGCAGTGTACTACTCCTCTGGTTTCTATACTACAACAAATTCTTATATTTTCTTAAATTGATCTCAAACAAGGTATCTCAAAACTACATGAATATTTTTCTTGGAATGCTGTGAATGGTAGTTCCCCTGAAAGTTTCCCTTGAATTCTTCAATTTTTGAAACGTACATGAATAATGTTTGTCTATGATACCAGGGAACAACATAAAACATGGTAGACATGAAAAATAAAGGATTGTAGCTGACGATCCTGTTTGTATCAGGACAATTACCTCCCGTAAAACTACCCCCAGAAAATTTCCCCCTGGAAAATTAAACCCAAGGACAACCATCCCTCACCCCGAGGACAAGTACCACCCCTTGATAATTGAAGGGGAAGTCAACCCTGATAATAAGTTGGTATTAATAAAGCTTTTTTTCGGGGGGTATTTGTTAAATAAAAGTATATATGCAACTTGGAAATGTATCTCAGGTAAAATGTATAATGACACTGGGCAATAATGAAAGTTGTTCAAAACTGATTGAAAAACAAATCATCAACTTAATATATATACCCAAGTGCTCACATGAATCCAAGTAGCATGTGGCTTGCATGTAATTTGAACTGAATACAAATATAATGACATCAAATTAGAGTCATTTTTATTATTTTTGTATTATTATTGAAATGACTTGTAGTCTTTGAGAGACTGATAATAAAGTGTATTGATCTTCTTGGATCATTTCTTATCATGAATTCGCAACAAAGCTTCTTACCTTGGTAATTCTCGAATTTTTTGACAAGGGCTATTTTCTTCGTAAGAAGTTTCATGATTTCGGTGAAGTATTCATAATCTCCTGGGTCTTTCCATGCCTTATTCTCCACCAGGTCAAAGAGCTATAGAGGAAAGAAAATAGATTTTGATGTTAAAAGTTGATGGAGATTGAATTAAACAAATATCAACAAAACTTGGATTATATCAGCATTAAAAGTATGTACCCCTCAATTTTAGTACTGTGCTTGTGATAATTTTTTTCTAAACTATATTTACTTTGTGTAATTCAACTTTTGATTAAACAACAGTAATTATATCACTCTTCATGGCATCTTAATTACTAAGAACCTCAATGCTGAATGACAATTTTTAAATCAAATTATGCAGATGAACCATAAATAAAATAAGTCAGTGAATTCTTTAACAATGATGTTTAACACACAGACAGCGTGTCCACACACAAAACATTTTATCCCGAAACTCTATAACGAAACGTCGTATAAAGAATCATCGTATAAATTCCAGGGTGTCCACACACAAGAAACGTCGTATAACGAAAGTAATCCCGAAACTCTACAGCGACACGTCGTATAGGTGCGCAGTTTGCTACTGTAATAAAAGCGGAAATGAGAGGTCAGGTCTCCTTTCGCTCGAGGTCACGTAAAGCCCCGCCCAGTTATACCTGTCCAGTTCGACTAGTCATACTAGTTACGTCCACACACAACACATATTCATTGAGTTCTAGTTCGAAACGTGCCCAAACCCGCATTTCGTTATACGACGTATCGTAAGCGTCCACATGCATGCACACACAATTTCATCGTATTCCTAAACGGTATCGGTAATTAATCACGCCTTATCACGAAAGTGTTGTGTGTGAACACGGGGTAAGTGTGAGAAATCCAAGATTTCTTGCTAATTAAGTCACCTTTAAGACCAACTCGTATTGCTCGATGGCTCCTCTACTAAGACCAGAGTCACCACTGAGATAAAGAGTAAGCCATTCTTTGTCTTCTCTCAGACCGTCAGGTATTTGTAGCATCGGCCTCCTGCAAAACCATATAAGAGGGTGGCAACTTTCCTGTTTGATTCAAGACTAGAGCAATTATGCCTAAAAGACCTTCCATAGATTAAACATTGTATAAAAGTATACATTAACTAATATGAGAAGTCAGTTTTCATTGAAATTCTGTTTGACTATTAACACACAGCATAATAAATATGAAAAGTGGGGCATGGTATAGGCACATGCATCAGACAGAATTTACAGAAAGTATCATAAATGTGATATTTACTTGCCAAAATCTATGCTTCCATCCAAAATGAGTTGCAAATTGTATTACATTCACTGAACATCTAATAAGCCAAGTTTCCCCACTAATTTTATTGAAATGGGTTCATACTGACATTTGTATGGTCTGTAAGAATGGGTGCCTGTTAAAACTTGAAATTTGTGGGGTCAAGAGTAAGAATTGGGGGGCCCATATGTATCGGATACCTCTTAATGTTAAGCCTTGAATAAGCACCTCCATACATCATGAACCACAATAGAATATCACAATAAAATTATAGTGTTATTTTCTTTTTTTTCGTCCAAGGTTATGGTGTCTTCTGCGGATGCAGGTGAGACAGAGAAAACAGGAGAGTACCCCTGTGGAGTTTGCTATACAGGTGTTGGAGCAAACTCAATCAGATGCACCAAATGCAGGAGCTGGGTCCATCGCAGATGCAGTGGAATATGTGGTAGCCTGCAAGCAGCAAGTAAGACATTCATCATTCTTATGCTAGGAGTCCACTGGGCCAGCGCCAGTTGGTGCCAGTTTGCGCCAATGCAATTTACTGTGGCGCCTAGTGTCGCCAATAAGGTGCCTAGTGGCGTGTAGTGGCTCAAACTGCCTCCCAACTGGCTCGTGGTGGCCCGTAACGGCACCAAATTTGAATGTGGCGGCAAGAAAATTTCAAAATGTTTGAAATTTTCGTCGCGCCACTTGCATCGAGCAATCAGCGCCAAGTGTCTGCCAAGTGGCACCAAATGGCGCGAACATATCTCCCTTTAGCGCAAACAATCCGCCTATTGGAATCCACTGGAATGTAATGGCGCGCGCCAAGTTGCGCCAATGAGATTTCGCGCCACATGGCCAAATAGGCAGTGGCCACCTCAGCATCTCTCATCACCTTCTGATGGAGCAGCATCATCACTCCAACATTATCAAAAGCCTCAGACATATCAAAATTGTAAATATTTAGTAGAGATGTTGTTCATTCAGCAGCTGAGGAGGGTCTGAACCAGGTAGCCGATGGCCGGTATTTATATAGTCGGCAAGTAGCGCCAAGCGGCGGCAAGTTCAAACCAATTTGGCGACCTTTGGCACAAACTAATCACCAAGTGGCGCAAAGTAGCCGTCTATTGGCGCGAATGGCGCCAACAGGGTGAATTTTGGAATCAAATGGCCGTGTAATGGCGCGAACTGGCGCAAACTGGCGCAACATTTTGGAGCAAGCCGGGTGGCATTTGGCGCACGCCATAATAATTATATGGCACCCAGTTTATTCCACTTGGCGACACATGCCGAGCGGACATTAATTCGGCGCCACAGCGAGCCACTACGCGCCAATCACATAATCTTTGGCGCGAACTGGCACTAACTGGCGCTGGCCCAGTGGACTCCTAGCATAAGAGATGCTTAGGTACAATCTCACAGAGGTGAACCAGTGACAATGTGACAGGTCTGGATCTCCATGGAACGACGTATGATAAGGTGGATAAGTTCTGCTACCTGGGAGACATGTTGACTGTCAGAGGAGGAGAGACAGCAGATGCGACTGCAAGAATCCAAAGTGCTTGGAAAAAGTTTTGTGAACTCTCTCCTTTCCTCACCTTAAGGGCGACCCGTTAAGAGTGAAAGGGAAGGTGTATGATGCCTGTGTTAAATGCATGACGTACGGGAGCGAAACATGGGCAATGAAATCATAAAGTGTACAGCAAATGGATGCGCAGGGTATCACTTCACGAGAGAAAGAAGAACAAAGTCCTCCCTCAATCAATGGGATTGATGGGGGTGGCACAGGTTATGAGGATGAATAGACTTGGATGGTTTGGAAATGTGGCAAGAAGAGAGGCAACACACTGGCTCCAGAGGGCTCTAAACTTTCCGGTCACCGGAAGAAGACCCCGCGGGAGACCCAGGAAAACTTGGAGGGAAACCATAGAAGAAGATGCCAAAACCTCGGGTATCAGTCATATTATGGATCCCGCAGACAGGAAAGCTTGGAAAGCAGCCATTATAAGGAATGTCCAACCCCACAAAGTGGGACAAATGGATTTTAAACGCTCGATGATGATGATGAGTAATATTTTCTTTGCATATTTCAAAAATTGCACCTTATCCATTCAAGTTATGGGAGAAAAAGACTTAAACTTTTGGTAATCTATAAACAATAATGAGCATAACAAGTTATTACTTATCAAAATATTTCTAGGCCTAAAATATGTGAAGTATATTGTACATTTTACCCTCTCCCCGATCAAACTAACTCGCTCACCTTTCTTTGATTTCCCATGATTTGTGTCTCTTCACCTCATAGCGATTAATTGCCTGTATCGGATCGCCTGGCTTCGGATCGCGCAGCATCAGACCTGTGAGCAGTATCAGACCTGTGAGCAGCACCAGACTTGCGGGCAGCGCAAACCTTTCTGACTTGGTATACTGCATAGTTGGGTCAGTAATTCAGTTATTAGATGCTATTTATTTATGTCACGTTAGTTTCCTTGTCAATATCAGCATAGATCTATGAAGTTGGAGATACAAGAAAAGGTACATGTTTCCTCAGAAAAGATGAAATTCTGCAAAAAGGATAGACCCAAATAGAGTTGATTGGTCTAGAAATAAGGTGATGTGAATTCATTTATATAAGTATTTAAAGGGGTTTGCATCAATGAGAGACACATTCAGGATAATCAAGTTTATTACTATGGAGTATTGATAAGAACTGAAGTTTTATATATAGATCAAATGCAACGGCAACTCAGTGATTTATCTGTGTGATTGGATTTTTACAGACCTGCATCCATCAGGTATGATTATTTACGTCTTACAAGCAGCTCTCCATATTAATTGTTCAATTCTAACAAATTTGTAATTCCCATATTTCTATAAATACAATATTTTGGAAACCTGTGCCCTAAATAATAGATCTATAATTCCACAAATTTGAAATACAAATACTTTTATGAATTAGATTGATTCTTTCACTAACAAACAAGAAGGGGGGGGGGGTCAGATGCCCAACAAAATACAGTCGTCACTTTTGCCTTTGGAAATAAGAATAGTACGCATCAAATAGCTCTTAATCTATATACCAGACTCTACCAATGCAGGCCCAGGGAAAATCTATCACTCGGTTGTTTATCAGTGTTTGAATGGTCATAACTTGTAACTTATCAGATTTCTTTAACTTAAAGGGAAAGCCAACCCAAGTAGACAACTATATATTCTAAAAGAAAGCAGAAAAACAGAGAATTAGCAAATTGATGTGAGCTAGTTTCAATTGAATTTGACTAAATATAAGAAAGTTATCAATTTTGAAAGTTGTAATCACTACAAATATGGGCACTTCAAATTGGCTAAAGCGGTAATGTCAATGTGATGTAGTGCCGGACTGCTTTTCCATCTGTTCCAACGTATAAAATGACTCAAATTAAAAAAAAAAAATCCAAATTTCATGGCTCGAGGATCTATTCTGTTTTAATAGAGGACCTAAATATTAGGCTAGCTAGTATAACATATTTTGAGTAGGTAGTGTCCCAAGAGAGAAGGAACTTGCAAGAAAAACAGAAATTTATGATATTTTTGTACATGGCAAATGGGAAAGTTATCCACGTCCTTGTACGTCACAATCAACTAACCCAACTATCAATTTAAGATTTGCATAGACTTCAAACATTCATAACTTCCTTACTAGTGGTCCAATTTGTTTTAAACTTTTGCCATTCTGTTTCTGTCATTTTACTGCGTTCATCCTGTTCATACAAATCAATTATTACAAGGGTTGGAATTGGATTGCCCATTAAAGATGAAGTTGAGTTCTGGTCATGCGATTGCATTGTGAAAGAAACGGTTTGGAATCGATCAGAAAAGTTTGATCATCTAGCATAGGCCTATAAGTATTTGTATTTATTGCAAGGTTCTGGAATCATCAAATTATAAGAAATCTGGCCAAGTCTTGGTAAAGTTACAAGCACTGTGCACAGAAATATGTATATGGGACTACACGAACATGTGGCGTAAAAATCCGTCCCGATTTTTACGATGTTACATGCCATATTTAGAATATGAAGGCATTTGAAGATCGAGCCATGGCATGCATATGCTTTTCAGGGAACATGTTTTATCTGATGTTCTTCCACGCTTGCATATAATAACAATGATAACACTCACAAATTGTTTTTCACCTCTTCCCAGAACTCACCTTCTCTTTAATACTTATTTTTCATTGATCTGTTTTTTGTTATACTTATAGACCCCAGGCCTATATAATAGCAAATTACGTCGGAATCTGTTGAAAATTCTCCCCTCAGTTTGTCTTCATCTATATGAAAACAAATTAATAGATTTAACAGTTTGATATATTTAACTATTATTGGAAATGAAATAGATAGATCTGGCATCTGCTTTTCAGATAAATTTCAAAATTACATCGAAAATGTTAACATCCAAATATATATATATATAGCGACTTACTTTCACGTTGACTTTCAAATAATCTGAACGTCTTCTTGATAAAAAAAACTGCGCTTGATCTTGATGAGATCGGCAATCACACACTGTATTGCAAATTAAACCTCCCCTCAAACCTCACTATTAAAGACGTACGATATGTTCTTCAGCCTCTGTATAGAGGCGATCAGCATATCAGTGGAGCCAGGCGCAGTCTCAGCGGAACAAAAGGGAGCACGAATTAAACCCTCGAAAAAAAGTTGGGAAACTAAAGTTTGATCGATTGTATCTCTCCTGTCAAGGCATGATCATCTCTATGTTTGGTATCATTAGAAACTGTGTTTATTTCTCTTTAAAATGATACCCTATTTGATAGCGTATATAAGTAAGTTAAGCACGTACAGCTGATTTGATCCCTTGCAAAAGTGCTAAAATAGAAGAACGAATTCGCTTCCGCTTCCCACGCGCTTGCTATACAGTCAGAAGAACAATAAATCGGAGGGGAATCCCCGTGCGTCATCGATCAGGGAGGGGAATACCGGTACCTTCTTGATCCTGTCACAGCATCCGCCCTCTCGAGTTTGAAAAAAAAAGAGCAGATAATAAATTACACTCGAAAAAAGTTTGGAAACTCATGTTTAATCGGTTATATCTCTCATGTCAGGCCATGATCATACGGCGATCATACAGCCGATCATCTCTATTTTTGGTGTCATTAGAAAATGTGTGTATTTCTTTTTAATGTATCTCGGATCTCTGATAGTGATACTGCATTAAATGTGATGCAAAAAATATCTTGTTTGTTGTTGTTGTTTTGTTTATAAGTACCTTTTCTTGTGTATATGCAGACTTCAATGTGAGTCGCTAAACTGGTATTAAGAGCTCTGGATTTGTGTTAATGAGAGAAAAAAAGAGGGGACAAAAAACTAAATTGACAGCGAGAGAATACCTAATTAAAGGTATTATGTCCCATTTGCAGGCCCCAAAAAAGAAAAGGTTAAATTCCAACGGCATTCATAAGATAATACTAATATAGAACTTCCCTAAAGAAAGGGGGGCTTGAAAATATCTTTAAGTGGGAAAATAACGACTTTTAGCTGTCGAATCGACTTAACAGCTATAGAGCCAGTAAGTAATAGTCTGATTTTCAGACCATTGTATCAAATGGTCGTACGTTTTATGCTGCGCAAATGTTCAATCAGTTTCATTTTGGCCATTACAAGAAGTGGGTTATTGATGTAGACAAATGCTCATGTATATAGGCCTACCCTAGCTCATTTTATGTTATTACCAAAGAAGAAGAAAAAAAGCCAGTCAGTCACTAAAAAGTGTTTGACAGTGAAGAGTTTAGCAAGTAAACGGGTTTCCTTGCATATTTTGAATATTATGACACTGCTAACGTTTAAATTTCACAGATAGGACAAACATACTTCATAATTCCTGCAAATTTCTACAGAATTTGAGGTTGACTGCAAAATTGGGGCATAGACTGTAAGACTTATGGTATATTGTGATATACGCGTCTGCTATTGTGTTGATTGTGATACGTGTGATACGGGTGGTTAATTTCATCTGGACCATTTTGCAAATGAAAATAATGCCGAAAAGATATGAAACTTTTTTCACACTGTTTTCATAATTAATGTAAGAAAAAGTTGTTCCTTTTGAAAAGATAAACTGTTATGGAATTAGAGTACATCCACCCGGACGTCCACATAGGGGGGGGGGGGGGGGGGGGGGAGGGGTGAGTAGTGTTATGCTGTCTAAAATATTTGTTTGAAACTATGTCCTTTGAAAGCGTAAATAGATTGGATCACTCTAAACAATGTCGCACTGAAGCATAAAGCAGAATTTAACTTGTAAAATGATATACATGTAATACCAAAGTTAAACATGTATATGGCTTGACCCATAATACATTAATTATGACTTTTTAATAATAAAGGTACCAAAGTTAGGGCCCTTTAAAAAAGCAAAAACAAACAAACAAACAAACATATATATATATATATCGCACCGTTTTGCCTTGAACAATCTCCACAGAGGCGGCGTTCCCGAAGAGGGGGAGGGGGTACCTTTTCGATTACTCCAAAAGTGCTCCATTATTATTTTGGGAAAAATGCCCTTTTACTTCAAGTGCCCATCCCCCTTTTCATAAGTGCCTTTTACACCTCTGATGAGTGCCGATGGGGCAGGTGGTACCTTGCCCAAATATTATATAAATAAACTGTGCCCCTTTAAAAAATATAATCGTGCTCGTTTTCAAAAGCTATCTTATGTTCCTTTTATAGATATGCATATTAATAAGTGTGCCCTTTTCCCACTAAAAGTTTTCACATTTAAACTACCATGGCATATTAGATACAACTGCCTATCATCTTATATAACCTCATGCATTTTTGAAATTTGCTCTTTGTTTAGGAATAAAAGTTTATGCCAATGTAGGTGCCCCCTCCCCAGAAAGTGCCCTTTTTATTCGGGTGCACCCCCACTTTGAAAGACCGTCGCTCCGCTGCCACTGGATCTCCGTCTAAACTTGCACCCACTCCATCCATCCTGATGGGACCAACTCCATCCAGCCTAGCACCAACTCCATCCAGCCTAGCACCAACTCTGCACATTTCATAAATAACAGTATATTTTTTCAAAATGAATTAACACATTTTTGTTCATTATTAGGTTAAACAAAATGTCTCTTCGGCATTATTTTCATTTGCAAAAAGGTCAAGATGAAATTCACCACCCTTTAATATTGCACGTTATCAAATAACAAGCAACACAATAGACGCTCCATGGAACGGGGTATATCACAATATACCATACATCAATCGGTATTCTCTCACTCTCAATTTAGAATCTCTTCTTTTTTTCTCCTATTTTTCTCTCTTTAACACAAATCCAGATCTCTTGATACCAGTTAGCGACTCATATTGAAGTCTGCATACACACAAGAAAAAGTACTTATACACAAAACAAAAACAACAACAAAACACAATATTTTTCTTCATTATTAAATGCAGTAGCAGAAATCCGAGATATAATAAAGAGGAATAAACACACCAGGGGCGGCGATCCCGGGGGAACGGGGGGGGGGGGGGGGGGACATGTCCCCCTCGATTTTTGTAGGGGGATCGTCCCCCCCCCGGAAAATTTGAAAAAGTGCAAAAAATAATGTACAGCAAATACTGACTAAAGACTGCAACACACTATTAGGCTTTGGAGGGCCCAAGAGTGCAGCGTTTAGACAAATAAAAGTGCAAAAATCTTCTGGCTCGGCGGCTATGCTCCCTCGCATAATATCCTTCCAAATGTACAAGTGAAAATTGTAGAAAAGCGAAGTGTTAAAACGTGTAGCGTATGATTTCATACTATAGTTTTGCTAAGGCATATCATTTTGTAATACAACAAAACTTCAAAACCTGTGAGGGGGTAGTCACTTTCGTCCTCTCACCCCTCTCGTTCACGATGCTCACTCACTCGGACTTGGGGCAGTTCCCCCCCTCCCCCGATAAAATTCAAACGTGGTTTATTTTTAATTCGATACCAGTGACTAAATGTTGATGAAATCGCAGGATTTTCTCTGAGCTTCTGGGGGCTCTGCCCCCTTTGCCCTACCAAGGGCCTAAGGCGGGCCACTGGGTGCTCATCTGACTATATTCGAAAGCCTAAAACCCTGAGCTTCCGGGGACTCCGCCCCCTAGACCCCACCAAGGGCCCTATATTAAAGGCAACCCCTGGATGCTTATCTGATCGTAATTTAATGCCATAAATCCGCTGAGTTTCTGGGGGCTTCGCCCCCTGGACCCCAACCTGATTAGTGACCTGCATGCAAGTGTCACAAATAACGTATCAAAATATGCTCATCTGACCCAATTATTACATGCCTACAAACCCGGCTAAAAACTCTAAGCTTCAAGGGCTCCGCCCCTTGACCACCACCGGCTTTGCCCCTGGGCACCAATTGCCCAGTTGCTTTGCTCTATCTGATCGCAAATACTTTAGTCATGAAATGAAATCGCCGCCCCTGAAACACACTTTCTTATAATACCAAACATAGAGCAGATCGGCTGGATGATGGGCCCGACAGGAGAGATATACCGATCAAACTTGAGTTTCCCAACTTTTTTCGAGGGTTTATTTTACTCTTTTTTTCGGACTCGAGAGGGCGGAAGCTGTTATGGGGTATTCATAGAGATATATACTATTAAGTATATATCTCTATGGGGTATTCCATGTGGGATTCCACCAAGCGGAAGCTTGGCTGGGATTCCCAGCCTGCGCGAGACGTAGGGGGAATTCGGGAAATTCCCATCCGATCTATTTATTGTGCGTCTAGTCTACAGAGATAGCAAGTGCGCGACGTGGAAGCGAAATCAAACTCAACAATTTTCAGCACTTGTGTAAGGGGTCAACTGTACGTGCCTTACTTAGGCTATCAAATAGGGTATCATTTTAAAAAGAAATAAACACACTTTCGAATGATACCAAACATAGAGATGATCATGCCATGACAGGAGAGATACAATCGATCAAATTTGAGTTCCCCAACTTCTTTTTTCGCGAGTTTTAGTGTATCGACGGGTTGTTCCGCTGACACTGCTGCGTCTGGCTGCACAGCTGATCGCCTCTATACATTGCATAGTACAGAGACTGAAGCACATGCATCGTACGGCTTGTAATAGTGACGTGAGTGAAGGTTTTGCAATACAGTTTCCTAGTGATTGCCGATTTCATCGCTTCCAGTTTTTTCTACGTTCAAGAAGACTGTCAGATTATCTGAAAGTAAGTTGCTATATTTCGATGTTTACAATTAATGAATTTCGATGTTATTTTGAAATTATATGAAAAGTTTTTTTTTTTCCAGTAATATTTTTAGATATCAAATTGTTAAATCTGTTTTTTAATAACATCAATGAATTAAGGGCGCTTGTTCAGAAACCTATCCAAAATTTGACCCGTAACTAATGAGGATCTGAGGCATTACGGTAGATAACTTCACACAGGCGAGCCAGCCTGCAACCCACCATCGG
>JAVYIG010017837.1:0-23998 GCA_035222895.1 Strongylocentrotus droebachiensis | reverse complement strand
GTGTCGAGTTGCTAATACCATGCATTGCACCCCCACCCCTCCCCCTTGAATTTATCACGGCATGCTACAAGGGTGGGGTGGACTCCCCCCTCCCTCCCCCAGCCTAGGCTTTTTAGGGTTAATACTAACTTGTCATCCAGGTTGACTGTGGCTGGTGCACCGACTGGGACTGTTGCATATATCATAACCTATCAAGACACCAGAAGAAGGTGAACACTAGTAATTGTGATAAAGATGAAGGCAAACATAATAATGAAAAATGTACAGGTATATTTACAAATACTACTTTTAATTATCTGGGTTAACAACTTGCAACTTGACATTTAAATTTTGCGATAAAATGGCAGCAGTTCCATACACAAATTTCTTACGAACAAACTGTGTATTATATATACATAGATCAAGATTTACTTTCTTAGACCCCGGGTCATGAGGTATTCCACAATATATGTTTAAAATATACTATGCAGCATAATTACTACAGGTAAAGCTCGCTAAGGTATATGGATACCGGTAACTCTCAAACCATAGTGAAACATGTATGGGAAAGTGTCACATGTAGTCCTACCTTAATTTGATGACATTCTTTAATGTTGATCTCATTCGTCATCACCACTCTATGACGACTGTCAATATAGAACACCATTTGCCTGCAGTGGAAAGTTGGTTTGATAGACTTCTTGTTCTTCATGGACCATCTTGCCATTCGAACATAGAACCGGTGTAAGAAACCATCTATCAAATAACAACAGATTCCCCAACATTATATTACAGATTTGGAGAGTTTAAAATTTAGAATCGGCTGGTTACGCATCTAAAGAAAATACAAAACCTATGGATATAAAACATATGATAGGAATAGAATGGCAAAAACAATGATGATGATAATAACCCAGGTCGAAAATCCCATAGAGACCAATAGAGACCATTAGAAAAATTCTATTGGTCTCTAATGGTTTCTGTTGGAGTCTATTGGTTTCTGTTGGACCCATAGAATTGAATCCAATAGAGACCATTCAAACCATCAGAAACCAATAGAAACCAATAGCACCCATAGAAACCAATAGAAATAGAAACCAATAGGACCAATAGAATTAGAAACCAATAGGACCAATAAACCAATAAGACCGATAGAAACCAATAGACCAATAAAACCAATAGGACCAATAGAACCAAGAGAACCGATAGGACCAATAGGACCAATAGGACCGTTAGGACCAATAGAAAACCAATGAGACCAATAGAACCCAATGGGACCAATAGAAACCAATAGGTCCAATAGAAACCAATAGAAACCAACAGCTAATCTATCTCATGCACATTCATGATTACTTTATACGTGTTCACAGAATATTACATTTATCATAATTTGTTAAGCAACTTATGACAATGTACATCAATTTTGTGATTTTATTTCTTTCGGCAACTAATGACCAATAGATTATTTGTTTAATCATGTTACCATTTCATTCACGTTTTAGCAATAGATATATGATTATAATGATTACTAACCAAGAAACAATTCATGTATGTTATTATTTAGAATAGTACAAGCCTTCAGTTAAAATAAAGGATATTCTTAAACTGACTTCAAGTGATCTATGTGATGAAGTTAATGCAATTGAGATTAGAATATACTTTTTCTGGTGGACAGTTGCTAAAATCGATTTTGGTTAATCATTATTGATTACATAGAAGCCATTGGACTATTGGTTTCAATAGGGAATTCAGAATATGGGACCATTAGAAACCCATAGAAAGATCTCTAATGGACCAACAGAACCCATCATAGAAGAAAATATCTAATGGACCAACAGAAACCCATAGAAGACATGGGTGATGCTGGTCCAATAGAAGCTTTCTGTTGGTCCATCAGCATTTCTTTCTCTGGGTTTGTGTTGGTCCAATAGAATTTTCTAATGTTTTCTGTGGGTCCATCATTTCACTTTCCCTATTGAAACCATTAGACACCAATAGCTCTATTGGTTTCTGATGGTCCAATAGGATCGGATCCTAATGGAATTTCGACCTGGGAACGATTATGATAATGGTCATGATAATAATAATAATATAATAATAATAATAATAATAATGATAATGAACATAATAGTAATAACAACTAAACAACAACAGTAAGGAAACTGAGACATGCAATCGTGTCAAAGCGATGTGCGTGCTTCTACGGTTCAAACGAAATAGCTTCTCTCGGACTATCCAGAGCAATTTGTAAGAAGTATGTAACGTCTGCGATAGTAGAGATAGGTAGGGCGAAGAAGGACACAAAAAACGGCCCGAAACGGACAAAATTGCGCCTGGACGGTCACACATGAGGGAATACAGAGAACAAAAAATGCAGTGACTATGGCTACCAAGTTTGAAGGGACCTAGAAAGGGCTCGCAAGCACTGCATGCAAAACCAATGAGATTTGGTGCATGATGAACATGTCTGAAAAATGACGTAATAGAGGATACATGTTATAACTTGGCAGAAAATCAGCAGAATCTGCATAGTGACTCTTGTTCATACGCAGCTTACTCAAATATTTCTGTGATAACATATATACGTATTCGGTGTCATTAAAAAAAACCTTCATTGCGGTCAGTTTGACACCATTGGCATCTGCGTGCAATGTATTGCACGCATTTAACAGGCTGTAACGTAATGCATAACAAATTCATCATTTTTGGGTAATAATTTTGCGCTGATGTCATTTAATGTTACCAAACTTAGCAGAAAATTGTCACGTGCTTGGATACATGTGTATGCCAATTTTCATTGAGTGCGTAAGTATAAGAATCATCATTTTAGAGCAAGTTGAATTAATTTCGCAATTTTCTTGGAAATGGCGAATCTGGAGGGCAATTTCTCTAGTTTGGTCAGCATTAGGGTATATAAGTTGTACTTGGCTGAAAAGGGTATATCTTCAAGTATCTAAATCTAAAAAAGGGTACGGGTTTGGCCAGAGAACGATGGATATACATTTCCAGAACTTTAGAGGGCGCTATTTATTGTTTGCATATTCATTGGAGCGTTAAATTAAGCATGGTTTTCTGCAAATACTGCAAGAAATTGAGACGAAACGTAAATGGTATGAGAATTTTATGGCAATTTTAGGTTTTGAGGGGTTCATTTTCAAAAAAATGTAGACATTTTTGATGGAGACGGATTCGGATTTGAATTTGCAGTGCGAAGATGGCATTTTGAAGGTCAGGTAATGCGTCGCAGATGAAAGAAAATATCTTGGACTATTAAGAGGAATTTGTTAAAACTCTGTAGGATCTAGGATAGTTGCGATAGGAAGGAAGAAAAAAGGCCTTAAAACGTGGGTTAAATCTAAACCCTCCTCCGGAATTCAGGCCTACAGTATATTTCTGTGAGAGAGACGTAAACATTGCATATACCTGGACTGAATAGCTGGAAAAGTATAAATGTCTGGAAAGGAGACTAGCATCGTAGAAAATGGGATGATTTTATATTGTTTTAGACTTAGGAGATTAACCCTATATAAATCAATGACAATGAATTCGATTTCCCATAGGGTTGTACGCAAACTATCGGCATTCCTCTCCCAGAGAAATAAACGCAAAATTTGGCAATCTATTACGTTGTTTGTGATTGTATTGTTTATGACAGTCGAAGAAGGTGATCAATTATATGTAAAACGGAACCAAAAAATAAAATAAAAAATTGACCCACCGCGGGAATCGAAACTTCGAGTCTGGGTCGATTGAATGGGAGGCAAGTGCTTTAACCACTGGACCAAAATATTTATCATAGACTTAACTTGCAAGGCTGACAAAAGGCCTTGGCATAGTCGCAATTTCAACTTTTAATTGAAATGTTGACATGATCCAACATCTGATCGAAAAACAAATATCATATCCCCTATGGCCCATAGTCTCAGCTATAATACATCAACATTCAGGAGAAAATAGAGCAAAAATAAGCGAAATACTGCTTAAACTGACTTGGTAACATTGTTGAAGATTGATGAAAAAAATGCTAAATAATTGTTGTATAAAATGTTACCTATTATATTCCTTTCTACTGTACTGACCCTATGACATGCACAAAATCCTGAACAAAATTCTCAAACACAAAGATATCTATTTTTTTCTTTGAAGGCGTCACTGTGCATCACCCTCTAACAGTGATTAAAAATAAATTCTCCCAGCCATTTTGAATATTTCCGACCGTTTTTTTTCCATGAAAAAAAGACATAAAACAGGCTATTAAAATTATTTCAACACTTGAGTGTCTGAATGGTATGTAGAGCCATTTTACTGCTTTGTGAAGATTTACATTCACCTAAAATGTAATTACATTGAAATAATATAGTGGCAGAATCAACTCTTATCATGCAACAGGGCTAATGCCCATTGTGCCAAGCCCCAAATCCCCCCCCCCCCCGTGCCAGGTTTATTCTGAGATAATTTGATTAACGTGATGTTTTTTTGAATACGCTATGCGAAAAACACAGCAGTCCAATGAGCATGAACAATACCCGGCCCCCACTCGGAAGGGAGGTATAACATGCGTGTTCCCAAAATCTCTGGCTCGTGACAAAAGAAAAAGGTCTACCCGTATTGACTTTGCACACCAGACTTTTGCTGAAAGGGGGGGGGGTGTGCTGGGAACACGCATATGCGTACCCTAAATAACACTGAGTGGGGGGGGGGGAACAATTTCATTTCATTCAACGAATGCGTGCAATCATGCACAAGGCAGTGAAGCAATGGTTTGCTCGCATGTACAAAGCACTATAACGGTAGCGTGCATGCAGCCTTATGGCAGGCTATGAGTTAAAGGACAAGTCCACTCGAAAAATAACTTACTTTCAATAAAAGCAGAAAAATCAGACAAACCAATCAAAAAAAGTTTGAGCAAAATCGGATAACTAATAAGAAAGTTATGTATTTTGAAAAAGTATGTAAAACTATGGAACAATGAGAATCACAACACAAATTGCCAAGATGGTTATCAGGTTGTGACGTCATGTCCTCACAACTTGTCAATTGCTTACATAGTTTAATCCCATTAATTTTCCTTTTTATCCCCAAAACTTGATTTCCCCATGCTTTTGCCCAGGTTATATGATTTGTATCATATTGCGTGCATGACATTTCCCAAAAACTTTTATGAATTTTAAGGAATCGATACTATTTTCTGAATATTGTATTTCATAATTATTGATTTTTATATAAATAGTTTATACAAATCATTTTTTTCATGATTTAAATGGACAAAAATTACTCTTTATTTGTGCATCCAAACAAACACATATTACTCAAAATCTAACTTGGATGCTGGTGTGAAGAAATACGATTCTTAGGGTGAAAATAGGAAATTTATATTATTAATATACAGAAAAAATAATTAGTGGATAGTGAGGACCATACGTCACAGACTCATGAGTGAGTTGCCAATTTGTGTAGTGATTTTCAAAGTTTTTCATGTCATTACAAATTCATAACTTTCTTATTAGTTATCCGATTTTGCTCAAACTTTTTTTGATTGGTTTGTCTGATTTTTCCGGTTCCATTGAACGTAAGTTATTTTTGGAGTGGACTTGGGCTTTAAGGACTCTTATCAGATCAGTTTTCCCAATATGTATTGTTAATGGTCCGTTTTCACACAAAAAATCAGATTATCTTTAATTGTACATCTAGTATTGAAGTAACTACCTTAGCACTACTTTTTTTTTCTCATCTGAACGATGTTACGAAGTCCCTTTAAAGATAAAGTTGAGTTCTGGTCATGTGATTGCATTGTAAAAGAAACGGTGTGGAATCTATAGTCTGTGAGAAAAGGTTGATCATCTAGTATATAAGTATTCGTGTGTATTGCAAGGTTCTTGAATCATCAAAATGATAAGAAATTTGGCCAAATCTTGGCAAAGTTACAAGCACTGTACACAGAATGATGTATATGGGAGTACACGAGCACATGGCGAAAAAAACCTACCTCCCGATTTTTACGATGTTTCATGTCATATTTAGAACATGAAGGCATTTGAAGAGCCATGCTTTTCAGGGAACATGTTTAATCTGATGTTCTTCCACCCTTGCATAATAACAATGATAACGCTCAAAAATTATTTTGTACCTCTTCCCAGAACTCAACCTTCTCTTTAAAGAACAATGCCATGTACATTCATGATGTGAACAAAATTCGCCTTCCATAGGCATAACACATAAATTAAGAAAATTCTGACATGTCACATTTAATCGAAATTTTCACTATAATGACGTCATCTAATGGTGTAGGCTGATCTTGTATACAATCATCTTAGCTACAGAATATCTAAATTTGGAAGAAAATCAATCAATATTCACATAGATACAATCAATTATCCATAAATATGCTGACGTCATAATATGCAAATTCGTATTTTGAGTTCCAAAGCCATTATGATAATGTCACGATATACTTAAAGGCCAAATGAGACATATAATCATATATCCGACTCATACTTTATCCAAATATAGGAAAAATGGGGGGTCCCAGGGCATGTTTTTGCCTATAATATGCTATATATTACAAGAGCTCGCACGCACAGGCATTTATCCTGAACAGACGCTCATTCCGTTAATAATGGTCATAAAGAGATAATAAACATGGTATCAAATTGTTCAGAAAAAAAAGACGTGGAATATTATGAAAGACAAAATGGTGTTTCGATGTTGCGTACGGCCATGACGAGCGGAGACGCGCGTCTTTTTTGGAAATGCTTGAAATGGCCTGAAACGTCTTATGACATTAACTAATGACTGTTCTGATTTTGAGTTATCCTCTGCACAAAAAAGGGGTAGAAATAAAAATAAAGAATAAAGAAAGAAAGAAAATTCTGACGAAATCAATAGGTGGTCTGTTATTGACAGACCACATAATAATGGGTTCTTGTATAGCGCTCATGTCTGTAAGACTTGACACTCCTGGCACCCCCGATTATTACCCTGTCTAAACTCCATGGTCTTTAGCATGGCTGCCTTGTGTTATCATCCCTTAAACTATTAGATTTTACAATCTAAAAATAATGTTCCTTTTAATAGTTAACACACACACAAAAATGAAATAACCAACCTGGTAAGAAGTGATGGAAGTCAATGGTAAATTCGATTGTACGGCCTTTGTCGTGGCTTTCCTTCTCATGAAGCTTGGGAGAGGAACGACAGGGAACGAAGAACTGTCTCCTCTGAAAAAAGATGATTATTTTAATGTTGTCATATGCATACCCTTATATGAATACTGTAATTGTGAAAGATGTTCAGTACACTTTTTTTTAGTGAATTTCAGCTAAGGGAGTGAAACTTGGGAGTCTACGAGGGCCCTTCATCATCATCATCAACTTCAGGTGGCGCTGTAAAGCGCTGCTGTGGTCTTCACGAGAGCCCTTAGGTCTCAGGTCTCAGGTATTAAGAAGTGTAGTTTTGACTAAAGACGGTTATGTTGAGATGAATAAAGCTTACCTTCACATTCCTTGCCTTCCCTTAATCATTGAATAGTTCCCAATGGCAAAATATATTTGTGTACAAATGACTATCGGAGGAGAACCTCCACTAAAACTATGGAATGCCAAGCATGTATACATCTTACCCCATCAGGCTTATCGGGTATTTCACAGATCAGATCAAACTTGATCATCATATCAATTATGTTATTGAGCTGATCATGGTGTCCTTCTTGTTGCTTCCAGACAGCTTGGATCAATTCTATACTAAGAATACCCTTTTCCTTGAGATCTCTCCAATATTTGCCTAGGTCTCCTTCCTAGGTTATAATGACAAGTAAAGAAATATAAGGAGTATAACCATTTCATTTTTTTTCCAAAATGTATTTATTAACAGTACTAGTCCAAAAAGAAATATTATAGCACTAGATAAACGTTACCAAATTTGAATTCGCTGCGTTTATTCGTTCACATATCAAAATTTATAGTTGCTAAATCATGAAATAGAGTATTAACAACAAATGTGGAAGTCTCTCCTCAATGTGAAATACATGGTTTGGTTTACACCCCTCCCCCCTTCACAGAAAAAATGTGAGTTCAATAACTTTCTCGCATAATAAATGTACTGATTTCAAATCTCTCATCAAAAATGAAAGAGGAACAACGTGCATTACAAAGAGGCAGTAATTCTTTCATGATAAATTTGTCTACTTTGAAGAGTAGGCCTAGGATATAACAAAGAATGCTACAGAAACACCAAGCTTTAATGACTGTATCGGGTTGTATTGGGAAGGAAAAAGGAACAAACAAATGACTGAACTCTTCCTCACCATGACAGTTCAGGGTTTCTGTATAGTCTGGCAATACCAAATTAGTTAGTTCATCAGAAATTGTGGCAATAAAGTGCTCATTTTTATACATAAATTTGATATATGATATATATATATATATATGTATATACAAATATATCTCCTCTCTTCTCTCCCAATTATTGTTCCCCCCCCCCCCCCACACTTCTCATTAGAACAATATACCCTTCATCATGTCCATCACAATTGTACGAAACCTCTTATTTCCTCTTTATTTTCTGTCTTCCTATAAGCAATTTTGAAGGCACAACTATATATATATATATATATACCCATATATATCTATGGGGGGGGGGGTGAGGTTGTTTTTTAACACATGAATGCCTCCTAAAACGTTTCAAAATTGTTATACTGGTGTCAAATTGAATGATGAGGTCTACACCTCAGTTTGATACCAAACTGTTACATTGCCATAAATTTGAAGTTAAAACGTGGCTGATTGTGAAAAGTGAGTTCTGATTACAGATGTGCCCAACTTTCGGAAGGCAGTGTGTATATATATATATATATATATAATATAATATACTCACACCCACACACACATGTTCATGCTCCCATATCCTCTGAGAATTCATGCAAACTGAATGACAAATATTGTCATTATAACAATTTCTAACTTTGGTTTCCTCCTTTAAATTTCCTTCCTCTCATTCTTCATTTCTGATCTCCTCTCTTCTTCTTCTCTCTTTGAATATCTAGTACACAATGGGAAACAAATGTAAATAATATTTCGAACCATTTTCTCGCTATCGATGACTGTTATGATGTTACTGACGATGCTGTTCAGAAACTGTGGCTTAAGTACAATAAGCTCACATCCCTGGTGATATATGAGGTGTCCTATGTCATGGTAGAACTTAAGAACATCATCCGCTTCTTTGTCGTCGTCGATTCCCAAACTTGTCATTATTAAGCGTGCCTGTTAAATAATGTAATTAAAACAAGTTTGTGACCAATTGTGCTATACGTACCGTATAGCATTTCATTCCCAAAGCTCACTCATTATTAATGTAATGTGCACTATTGCACTTCTAATAAAATACAATGCTTCGGTTCTTCAGATTTGCATTTATATAGTATCTACATGTATTTTGATCAATTTCTTTTCTTCTTCTTAGGGTAATTTATAAAATCAAGCTACTAGGTGATAAAACGTGTTAAATCAAGTAATCACAGATCTGCAATTAATGTTGAATAGATAGTAATAATGATCATGATAATACTTATGATGATATTTTCATAAATCATAATAAAAGTATTAATAATAGTAATTAATAACAATAGTATTGGCAATTTTTATAGTGCACATATATCCACAGCGCAAGGTGCTCAAGGAGCTCCAATAGGCTCCAATATGCTACCGTTTTCGGTGCTCACAGCATTCAATGAATTCCTTCCTACCGGTGCCCATTTAAAACCTGGGTGAAGAGTGGCAAATTACATATTACAATGAAAAATTCTATAATTAGATATCAATTGACAGCTATGGTCTTGACCGCTTAGCCCTACAATTCAATTGGATTATCTTCCTATAGTAATACTGTCACTATGTATGAAGTCATACCTCAAAAAGTTCCTGACATATTTTAATAACAAGGGTAATACCTCTCTTTTATCAAATTGACCCCTATGACTTTGACCTTTGTTCTACTAATCATATATCTAATAAGTTCGTCTTCTTTAATACAGTGATACAAACTATTATAATTGTTGAGCTCATACACTTATTCAGATGGTTTTCCTATGGAGAAACACACTGTCTCAAAGTTTGAAGTTCATATCTCAAGTGGTTCTTGAGATATCTTGATAACAAACGGCATGTTTCTATCTAAAGCCATTATCCGGTTAATGGCCGATAAGGGACAAAGTTTTCCTAATAGAAACTGACTTTCTCCGGCATTATCCGGATAATGGCCGGGAGAGCTGGGACGCGTTCACCGGCAAAATTATCCTTCTTTTAGAAGGATAATGCAGGAGAAGCTAACCGGATATTAAACGTAAGTAGAAACACACACCGTTCCGATTGAGTGCACATACCGGGGAGAAACCGGAAATCAGAGTGATCACGTGATCGGAATATTTTACCCCTACGCGCGCGCGTAGAGTTAAGTTGAACTTAACTCTAAGTTGGACTTAAAAAACATGGAGAGCCATTTGTAGTCTTGAAATTTAATATATTCAAAAGTGAAAATTCAAGTATTTTAGAATTTTTATAAATTCCACATCAAGAACATGAAATCTCCTTGATAATAAGAAAATATGAATGATTTGAATCAACATTTTATGCCTTCTTAAAAAACTTTTACAAAATATTTTCAAAGATGCTAACGGCTTTCCATAATTTTTAAGTCCAACTTAGAGATAAGTTCAACTTAGGATATTTGTGAAACACCCCCCTGGTTGACCTAGCAGTCACACAGTACTTTGCGGTGACCTTAGCCAGAGTTCGATGAACTTTTATTCACGGCCTTTTAACCTGCGTAATGTATTTATTTGGATAATGCGCGTAGATACAGATAGAAATTGCCCTTTCTTGGCATTATACACTTTTTCTTCAACCGGATAAATTTAATATAACTAAAAGAAACACGCTGAAAGATAACTTTATAAATTTTACCTCTATAACCTTTGACCTAGATACACTCAAAACAAAAGTTCTTTCTTTTCTTTTCATTTCATTGTATTCATGTTTTTTCAGAGTTTTGAATACATAACAACATCAGTTTACATTAACAGTCAATAGGGGGGAATGTAATCTTATTTTAAACAGAACTGGCCAGGGGCCGAGTTCTGAACCCCGTGAAAAACAGTGATAAGGATATAGGTTCGGGAAGGAATCAAACGAATCTACGCCATGATTTGATGAGTTTGATACATATAAGGTGACTCCTCCTCTAAGACCAGTTGTCCTGTCTGGGCGGATGTCAATTGTAGAGGGCGAATGATGAGCAGAAAGCTAAGTTTCAGTATTGCCCATAACAGAGAGATTCATATTTATTGAAGAAAGGGGTAGGCATATATTTTCATGATATTTAGATAAGCTTCTGGCATTGCAATGTAGGACACTAAAATATCATTATCAAATTATTTTGGAAAGTGGTAATGACAGTTCTTTTTTCATTTATTAAAGAGGTTTATTGACATCGAATAGCCACAAAGGCTAGTAAGTAATGTACTACCTGAATGATAAAGAGACAATGGGCAGAGGAGGTTGATCGTTTGGTTGGCTGGCATACAGTGTATCATTTTAAATAGAAGTGAACATGATTGTGCATTCAAATACAAAGTACAAGAGCAAAGATTCTGGTAAGGGAGGGGGAGATTCATCACCAGGAAATTATATCTCTAGAGGTTCTTGAGATTTTGTGATAACGAGGGCAATACCTAGAATTTCCTAAGTTGACCTCTGTGACCTTTGACCGAGTCGCTCCAAACTCTAATCAGGTTGTCTTCATATGGTGATACATACTGTCATCCATTTTTAAGTCCATATTTCAAGTGGTTCTTGAGAATTCACGATAACGAGAAAGTGGGACGGACTGACGGACAACCCAAAAACATAATGCCTCCGATACCACCCCAGATTGGCAGCTGCATACAAATGGCGTATAAGGCTTCTTTTTATTGTATGCTTATTTGGTGTTTATTGACTAACCCTAGGGTGGATTGGAAATGTGGGGATGGGAGGGATGGGGGCTTAATTCTTTTAGGCATAGTGGGTTCAAATGAAAGACGGAAGCAAAATGTGTTGGTGATGCCCTCCCATCATTTTGGCACAAACTGATTTTCTTTTCATAAGTGTTTTTTTTTTCATTCAATTGCAAATTTCATACTTTTGTCAAACTTAACAGATCAGATTCAGAATGCGCCCTTTTTCCTTGTATGTGCCTTTCCCGGTTTTGTTGAAATAAGACACTTCCCACTTGGTACCATATTTTTTATTTCTGACGACATTGATTCCCCTCCCCGTTTAGAATCTCCTTCCCATTTGTCATCCTTTCCACCTACTTTTATTCAATCTCATCCTAGCAACATATATACATATATACAGAGTATAAACATTTATTTGTTTCCGGCTCCCATCGTTCGAACCTAATTAGGGCCAACAATTGAATGCCCTCTTTATAGTCCCTTTCATGCTACATACATTTATTATTTTGCATTTCCGCAATATTTAAGCACTCACTGTTTAGAAATACTGTACATGTACTATAAAATATGGCACTTGCCTCAAAAGCAAGGCCATAACAAATTATCAATGTTTAGTTCACTATTTGGTGCTAGCCTGCACCTCTGGTCTTCTTTCTTATCTGGCAATTCCGATGTACAAGAGTCTAATGCCAGCACAGAAGCTGGTATTTTGTGCATGGTTGCACCAATAATACAATGATATCAGCTCTGCTTACCTCTGTCACTGTTAGGGTGTTTTGATCACTGCCCTCTATTTCAGTTAAAAATGTTCTCCACTTAATTGGCTTCCGAACTTTCATATACTCTGAGTCCTTTACGAGTCCATCAATGCGATCTTGAATTTTATTCACCTGCAAAATAATTCATAGAGTTCATACTAACTGTGATAAAGAAACATTTGTTACAATATATTTTTCAACTTCGCGATCATCAATGTTCAATTGTCACCCTATGTGTGAAAAGCCTTGTTGGAAATAGACTTCAAAATCATCTGAAAGGGAGTCATTGCAACAACCAAGCCGGAAACAACTCTCGTAATCAATGAAATAGAAGTGCAACTTCTTAAAATGTTATTACTTGTTCTACTACTAATTAAACTACTCCTTCATACATTAATAAGAACAGACAAATGGGACTGCGACTCCTAGATGCCTCGGCCCTAAATTCAGAATAGGAAATGGGTGGAATTATTCATGACATATGATGATGCAAACAAAACAAAATGTCAACTGACAACTATGATCTTGACCTGCTAGCCCCTAAATATTTTAATTTGGTCATCTTCTTATAGTAATACTGTCACCATGTTTGAAGCTCATACTCAAGTATTTCTTGACATATTGTGATAATTAGGGTAATAAAACTATTTTCTAGAAATCGACTGTAATCGACCACAGTTCTCTTCAGCAAATTGTTAACCGTAAATTGTTTATGAGATGGACTAGGGCTGAAATAATAAAGCACATTGTAATATCACATAATGTAAATAGTATTATTAACCAATAACTTACTTCAGACCTTTCAGAAGATTGATTGTCAATCACACATATGGGAAAGAGAACTTGCTTCTTATAGGGTTTGGATCCTATCATTTCCTTCAGTTCTTGGACTTTAGACTCCACCTGTGTATAAATCAAATATAGGGGTAACATTGCCGAGATTTAATTGGTACTTAGAACCCCTGCCTCTTTCTTTCTCTGTCTCTCTCCCTCCCGTTTACTACTAAATCTGATTTTGCATGTTGTTCTACATAGTGGGTATCATGCCTTATGATATATGATATTTATTTGACGTGTTGTCCTTTGAATTAATGGCAATTGTTAACATGCTTCCACATTAACTGATTAAAATAACTCACATTAACGTTGTAAATTGGAATGTATTCAATTGGTTATATAATTCATGATATTAGACAGAGGAAGGGACCATCGCTGCAATTTTTGATATATGGGTTGATGGTTGAGGTTCAGTTGCATGATATTACAATTTCAGTGAAGAAATATTTGTTTTGTTGGTATCATTACCATTCTATCATTAATTCCCATCCATATGCACGTAACTTGCGAAGTACACAGGACAAGCTGCTTCTAAAGCTACCTCACACAAAAAGCAAAGTAACTCTTGAAGATTGTGCTTTTAGTTGGGCCGCTCCAAAGCTTTGGAATAATCTACCACTAGACACAAGTAAAGCCTCATCTGTTGCTATCTGTAAAGTTTTGTTGAAAACGCACTAGTTTTCAGGAGCTTTCAAATATTTTGTTTTTAATTGTTTTGTAGTTTTGTTTTCTTCACAGCGCAATAGAGTATATGTATATAGTAGCTGTGCTATATAGATTGATGTAATTATTGATTTATTATTCATGTAATTTCCCTATGATTTAAATATTTGGGTCAATTTTTTTTATCACTATTACAGAGGCTGTTGATGATGAGAGATCAATGAAGTGAAGACACAAATCTCAGTTGTGACTCCAGATGCCGTCAATTTTTTCGTCAAATATCTCGAACCATTTCATTAAGTAATTGCAAAATTTAATGTGAAGCCTGCATGATAACAGACTAATTATTCGAAACAAATAATGAAGTGCGTAAATTGATAATAACATCATGTTACCCTGAAGGAATAAAAAACGTTCATCAACCCATTCTAACTACTAATATGCAAAGCCTGTTGATTTTGTTCTCCAAAATCTGTATAAACAATATCATGTTTGCAATTGATATTCTTTGCATGATATGATATAAAGAGTATGGGTAATTGGGTTTCTACAGACTTGTATCAATCAGATATGATTATTTACGTCTGGGGACCGACCTTTAACGTCACTATCTGAAAGACGTGACTCCGTTTCGAAGCGGGGTCGCTTGTGCCAGTTTGTAGGCAAAGACAGAAAGCTGACGAAGTGAATGTGCCGCTAGACTGACTCCCATCTCCATAAATAACGTATACCTTCCCCTTTTAAACTTATCTTACCTTCTCCTTGCTGATTCGCAAGCCCTTATCATCTGCAAATGTCCCTATTAACAAGACCTTTGGTTCATATCTCGAGTCTAGATGAGATTCTGGTACTGCATGGGTGTAGACCGACATCAACCAGAAATGTAACAAGTCCAGAATGGTACGATGTGTTCTTACAGCAGACCCCTTCAACTGAAATTGCAAATCACAAGTAAAATTTTAATTGTCGAATGCAAAAATGTAACAAGTCCAGAATAATACGATGTGTTCTTACAGCAGACCCTCTCAAGTGATATTGCAAATAAAAAGTGAAATTTTAAGTGTCAAATGTCAATTAGATCTGCTTATTAGATTTAACATAAGCACAGCTATACAAAATCAAATTCAATTCAAAATCTCACTTTTTTCATTAATGTTAGCATTTCAAGCCAGTGTTTTACATTTGGGCTAAAAGGAAGATGCATTAAAATTCACGTCACATGTTACGCCCAGCAAATTCTAAAGGGCGTTCAAACACAAAACATGTAAATGCGAAGTAAAGCTAGTGAATTATCGTCAAAAGCGATGACTATAGCTATAATTATAAAATCACACACAATATGGTCTATGTTATAGGTAATTTATTTTTACAAGCCAAAACGTTACATAAATACTGCAATATATACAATAAAATACAAGTTTCAAACCTCCATCATAATCCGATGAAGACGAAATTGTGAAATAATCGACAGTTAGATTTCAAATTAAGAGTTAGATAGTTTACACACAAAAAAGATGAACACCTGCGATCTATATAAAATATATTAAGATGAAAAATCTCTGACTACATGTCTTCCATTTTTAGCACTGCACTTGCTCTACAGGAGTTTAGAATATTCCTGTGTTGATCATTTTGAATACACAACAATGCAAGAATGAAGATCTACTGCATGACTATCATCAATGATTTTGAGTTCTTCAGCAATTTTAAGAAGTTAAAATGGTAGAATGAAAAGATTTCTTTTCTTCTTCAGAATATAGGGGGGAAAAGATACATAAAAAGAATCCGTACCAACTCTGTATAGTTAAGAGCACTGAATAGTATGTTCTTACGTATCCCCAAGGCACCCCTTTATTAAATGATTAGAAAGTGTATTCTATGGTCAAACTTGGGTATAGAAAATTGGAGGGGACACAAATATTATAGGCATTGGATGTGCATGCTGATAGGGCTGTGACCCCCCCCCCTCCCTATCCCTAATATTTTGTTTAAATTGCCAAATTGAATATTTTAGTACCCGCCACCTCATATTGGTATGCACGCACCCCGCATTTGTTCCTGGACAACTGCAAGAGCCTCATTCTTCTATAAATCTCAATAGCAACACAAGAAGAAGCCTACTCTAACTCTGTAGCACAATTCTAGTGTGCAAGTGGCGCATTGCTTAAGCGATTCATATTTCAGGATTACAGGCATTAATCTAAGAAGTATTTTGGTTACTACAGTTTTGCAGCTCCAAACACATTTGTAAACATTACAGTGATATGTTTACCCCGCAAATCTTTCAGGGGGGGGGGGGGGGGGTAATTGACAGCCTGTCTGCAACCAATCATGACCATGTGCATTGATGTGTTTGATCAATTTGGCATCCTTTCTCCAAGTACCCAGTTGCTGATTAACACTTATTTCAAATCTAGTTATCAATAGTTGTTGCTGGTTGCAGCGTCAGTTGTCGCTGGTTGGCGTCCAGTTGCCACTCAAGTATGACATGGGATGTGGGTGAGGCCTAAGAATGGAATGAAAAATACTTACTTGCTTTTCATCTTCTTTGCGCGGTGCGTCAGCACTCAGCTCAAGGTGTAGCGGGATAACGAGAATGTAAAGAGACCGCCACGACAGGAAAAGCTGTACAATTTATTGAGAGTGTCATTGAAAATGTTTGACAAAACATGTATATCATTTGTGTATATACGTATATGAATATATACCGGCACACATTTCTGTTCAAACAATTTTCTATTGTAATCGTTAATTATTATTCTGATGGATATGCCACTAGCCAATAACTGAATCCCTCCATGGTTTTGTACGACACATGCTCCTGCGACATTTACTTTGTATTGATTTCCTACGCTATCTGGTCGAATTCCAAACTTCAACTCTAACCCTAAAAATAACCTATTACCAATGTTCTCTCCATGCACCCCTTATCTTTCTCTCTTTCTCTCTCTCTCTCTCTCACACTATTTATTTTACTTTCTCTTCTTCTCCCCGCTCTCTCTCTCAGCCTTTGGGTCTATTTTATTTTCTTAAGAATTAGTGCCTGTTGTATTAGGCACGTATAAAAAAGAGAGCATTGTTTAATGCGCTTTTATTAACGCACTTGTATTTTGCAGTATAACCTAAAGAAGCCATATGGGCGAAAATAGTTACACCATTACTATGTCAACAGAGACTTTTTGGTATTAAGCCTCCATTTATATCTCCTCTGTCGCAGAACAATTATTCCCCCCCCCTTCTCTCTCTCCCTCTCTCTCTCTCTGTATATATATCCGGTCTATCGATCGCGACTTACTGGATGTGTGATGTAGTAAATTTCCTGTCCTCCAAAGTCCCACATGCTGTAGGTAATATCAAGTGCGGATGACTTCACGTTTATGATCTCTTCACGAGTAATACCTTGTGAAATTCTAGCAATTTTTTCGTTACCACTTGTAGGCAAAACTTGTACGCTACTTTCAGCATCTCCCATCACAAAAGCGTCGTCTTTTGTTGTTTCAGACATACTTCCTTTTCCTAGGGTTGATCTGGTGCTGCCTGATTTGACGAAGCAAAAAATTAATCAAATGTAAGTGTTGTTATAAAAATGAGGCATTGTACACATACATTGAACTAATATAGTAATAGATAATGTAAATTTGCTTTCAATTATATGTGATTAAAGAGCTGCAATTATTACAAGAGTATATATGGAAAATATTAACGGCAATCAATTAAAATGGGAAATAAAAGTAGAACATAACACAAGGTATTGTGGTGAAGTGGATAGAAATCCCCCATGTCTGAAAGCAATTTACCTTAATAATGTTAGTGATATCCTTGAACGGAAAATATTCTTTAGACCCACATTTGTGTACCCCAAAAATAATAAAAACAGACCGACCTTTTGATGCCAGTATTTTTTCCTCATTTTATGTCATACTAATTGAATTGAATGTCATGAATTAGCATGTACAATTGAAATATATGTCCCAAAATAAATTTGGCGTACAATATCCATGTAATAAAATGCATGTCCAAACATATTTTTTTGAGTGGGCAAAATCATGACCCTTTGGCCCTCAAGTCCGTATCTCGCGCTGCGCGTCCTGGCGACAAATTACCAACGGTATTCGCAAGGGAGATTCCAACATCTAACTGTAAGCGGGCCGTAAGTGCCATTATTATCTACAACTATTAATACATTAAATGGATGTATAATTTTAATCTATCAGACTGCAGGAAACTATACAACCATACAACTATAAACTATACAACTATACAACTTTACAGCTATACATCCATGGAACGCCAGATATAAAGCGCCGACAGGCCGTTTTGTATGGAGAAGGCACATGTTTGCTGACCGTATAGCCGCCCACTGGCGCTTCTAGCTCCAGCAGCAGTAAGCTCTGATTTGGTTAAAACTATTCAACCATTCGATGAATATATAATTATATAGTTGCATGGTTGTACAGTTTCCTGCGTTCTGATGGGGTTAAAATAGTTTTATTGTTGTACAGAATAATGGCATGTACAGCCCATCATAAGTATTCACGGAGGTTCTCAATTTCTCTCGTTACTTTCAAGGCCTCGCTCTTGTGTAGCTAGAATTTCAAACAAAAATTTGTTCTACAAGTTTTCTCTCAAAATAGTTGCCGAGTTGTCAAGGGTGGCTCGATTTCCCCTCAAACTCTTGTCAATTAAATTTCTGTGAGTCAGAAAGAGAACTGCAAAACTTTATGAAACTAAACTGTGCCTGTTTGGAGACAAAAATAAGAATCTGACGTTCCAGGCGCTAATTGTGAATTATTTGAGAATAAATTGCAAACAAAGTGCAAACTTTGTCACTAAACTGCGACAACAACACAAAACATTCCCATAAATGTTGTGCAATAGTCGCACGACACGTGTGCAAACTCCAGGCGAATTTTGACCCAAATTCATAAAATGTTTCGTAAGTACCACTTCAGTGTGTGATTCCAAGTGAAAATTGTCACCAGGTCGCCAATTTCATCGCAATTTTGTGTTTCCAGCTAGTCCTGAGTTGTCACAGCCCAGTTAGATACTTTGCTTGAGTGTCCATGATTATTCAGAAACGTGGTGTAAAGAATCATTGTATGAGCGAAGGAAGCGTTCAGACTAGAAAACAGCATCGAATAAACATGTTAATTGTTGTATCATTCATATCAAATATACTTGATGAAGCATGAGACAAGAAGTATCTAGCTTGCAAACCGTAACTTTACCTGTATTACCTCTAAAGTTTCACCTTACCTCTGTTTTGAATCATCATCGATTCGGTTAGTTCTTCAACATGTCCCATGTCAGAATCTGCAATCTGTGAGAACAAAACACTCTGAAGTAAATTTGGATATAACAACATAGTGAATAACAAATAATAATTCAACCGAGAACATGTATAGAATTTAGAAATAAACAAATGCAAGTTCTCGGTGATATATGTGTATGGCACAAACATGATATCTATATATAGAGAGAGAGAGAAAGGGAGTCACAAAGAGATGTAATGAATTACGTTGAGTAATAGCTATTGGCTCAGAACAGGAAGAAATTTATAGTTATTTATGTTTCTAAAGAGACCAAATAAATGACTATTTCAGCATTTATTCTATGAAACTAATAAAATAGATTATATTATATACCTCACTTAAGAAATCCAGCCATCTGATTGGTCGAAATTGCATTCATAAACTTTAACTATTCCTGTAAAATTCCAAACCCATGTAATAGTTCTAAAAAATAGTCCTAAAATCCCAGTAACCATGGTTACCGGGAAAAAAGTTCAGTCTTGGTGAAATACCCATAGGTTTACATGTTAAAAAATGGTCTGAGCGATCGAGGATACCGTACGTGTGCGAAGAATTGGTCGGTAATTTCAATACAATTGAATCTCGATCGATCTTACCGACAATTTTCTCTTGCATTGTTGACATGGAAAAAAAAAAAATCTGCCGATAGATCTTGATCTAAGTTCGAGCCAATATGCATTGCAAAAGTAAAAGAAGGGCCCGTTTAATGGAGCAGCCGCGAAGCATCCACCACGCGAAGCCGTTTTCAATTCATTTTAATGTATATATTAGAGAAAACTGCTAAGTATGGTAACATAGCGCGATGGCCGAGCGGTTTAAGGCGGTGATTATAGATACGTCACCTTTTGTACGCAAGAGATCGAATCCCATCTTCGACAAAAGTTTTTTTATTTTTTATTTTTTATTTTTTAGTCTATTTTTTTCGGCATATAAAAGTATTAATGACTGCTTTAATATTCGAGAAATAGTTGTTTTTATACGCTCTCGGGAAGGTTACAATTGGGCTATTGCCCTCGGCACGCCTCGGGCAATAGCACAATTCTAACCTTCCCTTGAGCGTATAAAAACAACTATTTCTCTCAAAGCAGTCATTAATACTATAAAAGCAGGTCAAATCATAGCGAACACATATTATTTAAGAATCTGTTTGTTAAGTTCACACTTACATGTCTTTGTTCACGTGTCGAGGCCACATTTTCTACAAAGAAAAAATGAATACAATAAAGATTTTCTTTAAAACCAAAAATAGATCACAGCCTACCAAACACATACACTGACACGTATCTTGGATCTTATACAAATGGTGCAGAGTGGTTGTAAGGTGTTTTTGAAACAGAACAGTATAGAAAACTATACCGCTTTTTAACATTTCCCCATTGATGATATTTACCTTGAACTATGTTTCTCTCCTCACCTCTTTTCCGCCTTCAAGCATTCACATGGCGCTATCACAATTTGCACCAGCACTGGTGCATAGAACGGTTTAATATTTTAAATGAATGACAATATATTATTAGGAAATATTAGATAGAGCTTGTGAGAATACCTTTAATCTTTGGTTGTTGTGATGAAGTAGAGGGTGTTTCTAGGGTCTATATCATGATATAAAAGAGAGATAGAGAGAGAGACAAACATCATAATATGTAGTACAGTCTCGAGATTACCAGTCAGCGTTAGTTCTAACCGTGACCCGGAAAATCAGCAATCAATATTTGTTGTAATAATAACATAATTAGCAATTTTCTAGGTGTAAACTTTTTTTTAAAGATATGACATGGACGCAGCTTTCAGTTTCTTCCTTCATTCGTCGATATATTAATCTATTTCATGATCTTCATCAGGACTCTAAGACAATGAAAAACAAATCAAGTGCTTGAATTGACATCTAAATTCATTCACAATTGAATGAATGTTTGGTTGTATGTACATGTAATATCATATTTTTAGGGAGGCCACACTCCAAGGTTATCTGGCACAAGGAAAATTCTGAATTTGGAGATGAATACATGTATATGTTATATTGAACAGCGATGCATGTGTCAACTTATAAATTCTCTACTCTCAGACTCCGCTGCAATACTGCACTTGCGCTAATATCTACCTGCAAACTGTTATACGCTCCGGAAAATACTCAGTTTAGTCTAATTAAACAAGACAAATACAAATGAAGTTTGGAGTCGATCATATACTGAGTCGCACTAACTTTACTAGAATAAACTCAAGTTTAACAGATCAGAACAGAACAGATCAGGAGATAACTACAAGATCCCAGGGAGAAGACAGAACCAATAGCCATGCAGTATGGAAGGGTTATCATGAGGGGTAAGAGCACATTATTTTCTTCTTCTTGTCCCGAAAATTTGGAAATTTGGCCGACAGATATTTCGTTCAGTTGGGGGGGGGGGGGAGGGGGGTAAGATCACTTTTTTTGGTCACCCTTTAGCACACACACAAAACAAGTTATTGACTTCCTTTTAGATTCTTTAACAAGTACATAATTGTTCAAAAAGCAATACTTAGAGAATCCCACTGCATGTCCATCGTCTTGTAATTGTTCTTTTTTAAACTTGCTCCAAGAGAGTCGCGATTGTGCATTGATTTCTTGTCTTGCCTTTGGAGCAACTTTTTCCAGGTAGCGTGCTGTGTAGGATTTGTTGGGAATTTCACCCAAGTCAAATCTCTCAATCAGGGATCTCTGAAAGTGTTTTCATTTATTTTTGTGCAGCCAGCACACAGCAGATTTACAGTATCACATCATATTCCAACTGACAATTCCGTTTGTAAAAGATTTTAAATTTTACGATATACTATCAACAAGGTCAGAGACGAAGTGAAAGGTACCACCATCAGGGGCGTCTCCAAAGGAGGGGTGCGACACCCCCCACCTGTCAGGATATTGTCGGTAAAATTGCGCTGCCGTCGGGAAAAAAGAGAAAAGGGGGAGGGGGAAAAAGAGAGGGAAAGGGAAAGAAAGAAAAGAGAAGAGAAAAAAGAAAAAGAGGGAGGAGAGGAAAGAAAGGAAAAGAGAAAGAAAAGGAGAAAAGGAAGAACAAAAAGAGAAAAGGAAACAAGGGGAGGTAAGAGCCTGAGAGAGGATGGGTGGGAGTAAAAGAGAGAGGGGGTTTGTGGGTGGAGTCGTCTCGTCGAGGGATCAAGAAAAACACGCATAAATATATTGCTGTGTGGGTCAGCTGTGTCGGTATTTTTGCTCGATCCTCGGGTACTATATAAATGCATGAGTTTGAAGTCGGTGAGATGTATAATGTCGGTTGGCCGACAAGTTTTTTTCCCCTACTAACTGTGACTTTTATTAGCTGTGACGACATCGAGAAATACTATAATACTATAATACTAGTATTTTATTTTATAATACTTGTATTTTTCTATAATACTTGTACTTCTATAATACTTGTATTTTCTTGAAGTTTCACTTTCCTATAATATCAGCTAAAGAAATCAGAGGTTCAAAATTTTCGGGTAAACTAAATTCAAACAAGGATTAAGAGTCAAGAACGGTACAACGAACCGTCCTTTTTCTCTAATATTTTAATGAAACGCCAAAGCTTTCGCGCTTCGCACGGGAGGGGGAAACTTTATTTAGACAAGAATAAATAGTCGAGAACGGTACGACCAATCGTCTTCTTTTCTAATAATTTAATAAAGCGTCAAAACTAAGCGCGGGAGGGGGTTAACTGAATTCAGACAAGGATTAAGAGTCGAGGACAGCAGAACAGATCGTCTGCTATTTCTCTCATAATTTAAGGAAACGTCAGAGCTTCCGTGCTTCGCGCGATTGGGGGAAACTGAATTCAGACAAGGGTTAAGAGTCGAGAACAGTACACCGAATCGTCTTCATTGTCTAATAATTTAATGAAAGGTCTAAGCTTCCGCGCTTCGCGCAGGAGGGGGAAACTTCATTCAGACAAAGATTAAGAGTCGCAAACGGTACGACGAATCGTCTTCTTTCTCTAATAATTTAATAAAACGTCTAAGCTTGTGTGCTTTGCGCGGGAAGGGGAAAACTGAATTCAGACAAGGATTAAGGGTCGAGAACGGTACTACGAATCGTCTTCTTTCCCTGATAATTTAACAAAACGTCTGAGCTTCCGCGCTTCGCGCGGGAGTGTGGAATCTACAGTCAGATAAGGATTAAGAGTCGAGAACAGTACAACGAATCGTCTTCTTTCTCTCATAATTTAATGAAACGTCACAGCTACGCGCGGGAGGGGGAAACTGAATGCAGACAATTAGGGATAAGAGTCAAGAACGGTACAACGAATCGTTTTCTTTCCCTAATATTTTAATGAAAGGTCTAAGCTTCGCGCGGGAGGCCCTTCGCGCGCTCTTTAAGTGATTCGCTTCTCACTACCGCCCCCTAAAATAGGATCCAAGCTACGCGCCTGCATTTAAATATATAGCTATGATACTGACTAAGTTAACAAAATAATTATTATATT
>JAVYIG010017836.1:0-24002 GCA_035222895.1 Strongylocentrotus droebachiensis | reverse complement strand
ATTGCAACAAACCATGGATAAATCACGGCCGGGAGCGTGGGCCGAGTGTCATATCATACATAGTTTTGTGTTATTGGGCGAGGGGGGGGGGGGGGGGGGGTAGCGACCCCCAAGCGAGACTTTGCAATGTTGAATGCTGACATTATGCACTCTAGGAATCCCTAAGCCCCAATATGTACGTTCTTTCCGCTATATATTTTTCTAGCTATATTCTCTAACTTTCCTGGGGGACGTGTCCTCCTATCGGGCCCGGATTGCCGCCCATGTCATGATTACTACCAACATGAGCTCAAATACAAGCTCAAGCGAGTTTATATGAGCTGAAGCTAAATGAAGGGCAAAATAAGAGTTGTGAATCGCCCCCCCCCCCCCTACCGTTAACTACAAAATTGACTTTGCAGCGCAGGGGCTGTTTTAACGTTTAACTTTGATTCCGTGGCTCGAAAGTTACTGTCACTAAGCGCCATTTCCTTGTCTTTCCACCTTTTTCACCCGACTCCCACCCACCCCCCCCCCCCCCCACTCAGTGTTATCTAGGATACGCGTACGCATTTCCCCCTCTCTTTGAAAGTACCCCATCCCTCCATTGCCACAGGTTTATCTTAAAATGTTTTTGAAAAAACCATTAGAATACTGGATATTTATGTATACTTTCTATTACATAACTTTAAACCATGTAAAATGTATTATATTATTGAATGTTGAATTGTATATATGATTTCTTTTCAAAATTACTGTCCTGTTGAAATGAAAAATTAAACTTAAACTGGACTGAAACTGAAACTCAATTATAATAGAAGAAATAGCCGATTCAATGAGTTTTGGGCGCACTTTGGTTCCTCCGAGTCCCTGGCCCACTGTGCGTTGCCATGGTTACGCGGACGAGCGTTGAATCGGCTGTGCGTAAACGAAACAGTACAAATGTTTACCGATTATGCCTAATAATAATCGATGGACGTGGGGAGGAAAAGCGCCTGCACATGCAGTGTAGCAAATTCTCGCAAAAAGAAATACCATACATGGAAAGCTTAGGTTTGGGCAGACATTTTGAGATTAACATCACTGCGGGAATCGGCCGGAATCCTAATAAACATGCTACTTTTATAAAAAAATGCAATTTTTTCTTTTTTTGGTGAAATTTAATGCTCATTTTTCCCAAAATGAAGCTTCCATAAATTTGGTCATTGTATTTTCTAATTGGGTTACCAATAGGCAAGAAGTGCACGCAGTATCAAGTTGATTGCTTTTCCCTTCGTAAATTCTCAACACCTATTGTAAAGTTGCCACTTTTATCATTTTTGGAGCAACATATAGATTTTCCCATGTTCGCAGGGGTATATGACACTTTTAAAACTCGCTAAATATTAAAATATGGGTGGAAAAATATTCTTTAGAATGTTTTCTTCCCCAAGCGAATGAAAAAGAAAAAAAATTCACATTCGCCAATTTTGAATTTTGGCACACTTTGAGGCGATTCTGGCCCACTGTGCGTCGCTAACAAGGGGTGTGTAGGGTGCGACACCACCCTCCCCCCACCTATAATTATTATTGCCGGTAAAATTGCGCTGCCATCGTGAAAAAATGAGAAAAGGTGGGGGGAAAGAAAAGAATCAAAAGAAAAGGGAAAAAGAAAGAAAAGACAAAAAAACATTAAGATACCCGTATATGTCGCTGTGTCTGGTCGGCTGTGTCGGAATTCTCGCTCGATCCTCATGCACTGTAAAAAAAAGTTGGGCAGATGTTACTGGGTAAAGCGAATTTGGGTAAATTTTGTCCGATAATTGGGTTATTTTCTCCCAACCATTTACTATATGAAGTTACCTAATGAATGGTAAAAAATAGGTTGGGTAGATGTTACTTGGCAAATCGATGTTGGGCAAATTATGTCCAATAATTGGTTATTTTCTACCAACCATGTAGTTACCGATGAAATAATTGGGTAATTTTATTGGGCAAATCAAAGTTGGGCCATTTTTGTCCAACATTTGGGATATTTTCTCCTAACCTTTTACTACATATATTATAGTTACCCAATTAAATGTTCAAAATTAGTTGGGCAGATGTTACTGGGCAAACGCAAGTCCGGCAACAATTATAGAACATAATGGGGCCTTGTTCACATATTAGATGTGTCGTAGTCGAGTGTATTATGTCACACGACTATGGATCACAAGGTCTGCGGTTCGACTTCCGCCGCGGCGCTATTATGTCCTTTTATATATAAAATGATATAAAATGTTATTTTTCATTTGCCCAACTAGTGTCTAATATGCTACATATTATGGTGAGAATGAGGCGAATTTCTGATTGGGTAAATGTTTGTTGGCTAAAAGTTGGGTATTTTCTTTTTATCCAACACTGGGTAAATCATGCAAAATCTTTAATTTACCCAACAGTTGGTTGGACACATAATCGCGCTCATGTTGGGTAAAAATTGGGATTTTTTTTGCCCAATATTTTTAGAGTGTGTACTATATCAATGCAGAAGTTTGAACTCTGTGAGATGTATAATGTCGGTCCGAGCTTACTGATGACTTAAATCTGAGAGATGTTCTTGTCGATTGGTCTCTTCACAGGCCAAGGCACTAACTGAATCCAGGGCAACATGATTATACCCTACACATCCATAATAACATTCTATAGAGAAATTTCAATGACAGATGAGATTACCCATTTTATGTCCCATTTGAGTCATCTCTTGTTATCAAAGCCTTTTCCTATAGGGTTTAGTCTCTCTTGAATCTTTCTGGACATTTCTGGTTCTGGTCCTTCTGGATGCAATTATAGATATGATGCTGTGTCAGAATTTTGTGATTTTCAGGTGAATATAAAACAGACAAGAATCTCACATAACAACAAACAGGGTGTGGTAAAATACGTATGTATATTCCGTCCCAAGTTGTTTGGGGGACACTGACTAAAAACTGATGAATGTATTATGTTTCGTTGTAATGTGCAGTTTTCCATTTCACATACTTTCTGCTTTGAATTCAAAGGTTTCAATAAGCATGTTTTGAGTATCACAGTTTAAAGGAGATTTAAAAGTTATATATTTCATACAAACATGAAGTATATTCTTTAAGTTCAGCAGGTACTTAATTAGGCTAATTAGGTGGTGATTTTTGTACAGTAGTGGTATTTAAAAAATCAAATTGATAAGAACCAATATTAACGAGTAGCAATATGAAAACAATTCACTGGTTTCGTCAATTTGCCTTTAAATTCAGTAGATAATGAAACACACTCTGGGTCTCTGCCTGCCCAAACCCGAGGACGAATTAGTTGTTGGTTGGTTAAAAAAGACTGTTGATTAGCTTGATTTCAGAATGACAGATGTATAGATAGTCTGTGGTAATCTTTGAATAATAACAAGCACTGTCGTACTGATGGAGGGTGTGGGGGGGGGGCTTGGGGGTAGTTGCCCCCAAATTTGAAACGTTGTTTATTTTTAATTCGATACCAGTGATTTACAAATGTTGCTGAAATAAAACGATTTTCCAAGTTTCCGGGATTTGTTTCACTTTTTGTAAATCATACTTTTGTATGCGTTTGTTGAAAAGTGACTAATTCCAAAATTTATATTCGGGCAAAAAATATGCTAATTTAGTAGCTAACGTGTCAGGGTTTGAACCCCCCCCCCCCCACACACACACACACACCCTTTTGAAAAAGTATGTTAATGGGGAAATATAAAGAAAGAAAGAAAAGTGACCTGCCGGTTTCACAAATGGGGTATCAAAATATGCTCATCTGACCGTAATTAAATGCCTAAAACCCCCGAGCTTCCGGGGGGCATGCAGACCCGACCAAAGGCCCGTAGTCAGGCCCCTGGAAGCTCATCTGACCTTATTGTAATGCCTAAAACACGAGAGCTTCCTTGACCCTTACCGGGGCTTTGCCCCTGGACCCCACGCCAATTTAAACAATATTGCCCAACATTTAGTTTATTGCTTATGTAATTTTGACTTTTTCGGTATTATGAATAGCGACCCTCTCGTCGCATTATAAATAGCGACCCCCTACTCCTATTATGAATAGCAAACCTCATTTCGTATTATGAATATCGACCCTCTACTCCTATTATGAAAAGCGACCCTCTTCTCCTATTATGAATAGCGACCCTCTTCTCCTATTATGAATAGCGACCCTCTTCTTCTCTTATGAATAGCGACCCTCGTTTCGTATTATGAATAGCGACCCTCTTCCCCTTGTATGAATAGCGACCCCTTACTCCTATTATGAATAGCGACCCACTTCTCCTATTATGAATAGCGACCCCCTACTCCTATTATGAATAGCGACCCTCTTCTCCTATTATGAATAGCGACCCTCTTTTCCTATTATGAATAGCGACCCTCTTCTCCTTTTATGAATAGCCACCCTCTTCTCCTATTATGAATAGCGACCCTCATTTCCTATTATGAATAGCGACCCTCTTCTCCTATTATGAATAGCGACCCTCATTTCCTATTATGAATAGCGACCCTCTTCTCCTATTATGAATAGCGACCCTCTTCTCCTATTATGAATAGCGACCCTCTTCTTCTATTATGAATAGCAACCCTCTTCTCCTTTTATGAATAGCGACCCTCATTTCCTATTATGAATAGCGACCCTCTTCTCCTATTATGAATAGCGACCCTCTTCTCCTATTATGAATAGCGACCCTCTTCTTCTATTATGAATAGCGACCCTCTTCTCCTAATATGAATAGCGACCCTCTTCTCCTTTTATGAATAGCGACCCTCTTCTCCTATTATGAATAGCGACCCTCTTCTCCTATTATGAATAGCGACCCTCTTCTCCTATTATGAATAGCGACCCTCTTCTCCTATTATGAATAGCGACCCTCTTCTTCTATTATGAATAGCGACCCTCTTCTCCTATTATGAATAGCGACCCTCTTCTCCTTTTATGAATAGCGACCCTCTTCTCCTATTATGAATAGCGACCCTCTTTTCCTATTTTGAATAGCGACCCTCTTCTCCTATTATGAATAGCGACCCTCTTCTCCTATTATGAATAGCGACCCTCTTCCATTGGCTGGAATAAAACGTATAAGGCGCTATCTTGTTTTTTCAACTGGTTCCAATTATATAATATTTTTGGTGAGACACAAATATTAGAAATGTTTATATTTATTGATATTTCAGCCGTCTCTAAACAGAACTCAACTATCCCTTTAACAAACCAGGCCTAATTTTGTCCGACTCTTTATCACTGTCGTGTCTATGAAAATGAGAAGTTCTAAAAGCATGACAAGAACTAACAACTTTGTCAACCTTTACGAAATGAAATTCAAAGTATTTATTAGTAGGACTTCAGATAGTGCAGACGGCGCACGTAATTTCGTTAGCATCGATATAGGCTCCACAATCCAAACCATCACCCGGCACACACCGGACTTCTGTGAAGTAAAACATCACACCATTTTGATTCCCCCCGGTCCCCGCTTTAGGAACCATCTCTCGGTCCACACACACAAATTCCGTTCTCTGGTATCCGTGGTACTCTGCCATAAGATAACCAGCGTACTCTAAACGCCACTCTTGAGAAGGACAGACGTTGCGGGCAGGTATCATAAGTTTGCTGGTGCGGCCAGAGGGCGCTCTGCAGACTGCACAGGTCGCAGTGTGGTCATGCATTGGTTGCATGCGTGAAGGACCAGCACTGACTTGGTATTCAGAGGAGTATATTAGGGCTCGGTGATCATGTGAGGAAGTTTCTACTTCGTCATAAATAGGCTCGTCTGGCATGCAGAGATAATTTGAGCCGCTACCAGTATGGGTCCAGCGTGCACCTCCAACAGTACCTGAATAAATCACAAATCAATGTTACGCAAACAAAGAACCTACTTAAAGATGAAGTTGAGTTCTGGTCATGCGATTGCATTGTGATAGAAACCGTGTGGAATCGATCAGAAAAGGTTGACCATCTAGCATATAATCGTGTGTATTGCAAGGTTCTTGAATCATCAAAATGGTAAGATATTTGGCCAAGTCCTGGTAAAGTGACAAGCTCTGTACACAGACAGATGTATATGAGACAACACGAACACGTGGCGTAAAAATCCGTCCCGATTTTTACGATGTTACATGCCATATTTAAAATATGAAGGTATTTGAAGAGCCATGCTTTTCAGGGAACATGATTTATCTGATGTTCTTCCACACTTGCATAATAACAATGATAACGCTTACAAATTATTTGTCACCTCTTTTCAGAACTCAACCTTCTCTTTAAGTTCAAATTCATCGGAATCTAAATTAAGAATGATGTAGGACTAATGACAGCCACTGAAGGCAACTCTGGAGAACGTTAGATAAATAATTTTCTTCCCGGTACGAATTTAAACCTGGGTGGAGAGTGGCAAATGTAGATACATATCTTGGCAAAAGACATTCGTAGGGGTGTGGGACTCGAACCACGAACCATATGATCTACTGCCTCTACGACACCTCAACAGCCAATGACGGCATCTCAATTTAGCACTTGGGTCAATCCTCATGGTTGGTAATGGAATTACATAGCTCATTTGCCAAACAGTTTGCAAAAGGATGTCGTGGTCTAGCGGTACGTCACCGGAATGTTTATCACATGGTTCGCGGTTCGAGTTCCGCATTTAATGTGCGTTGGCAAAAATGTATCTACATTTTCCACACTGCCACCCTGAAGTAGAAAGTGTGAATCTGGTAAATATTAATTATTGAATGCCTTAACTGTTTTAGGGCAGCTGGGCTAATGCCATTTTAATTTTTATATTACTTGTAAGCGCCTAGATAATCCCATAGGATTGATATTTGCGCAATTAAATTGTAGCTATCATTACTACCTTAATATCAGTGAATGTTATGATCTCATTTGTACAGCATGACCTTAAGTTTAATAATTTTTTTAATCGTGCTTATACTGTATAAATAAGGGTAGAATCACAATAACTCAAAGAAACTTGGCATACGTTTGTGCATTCACGTAACCCTGACCCATTCTTATGCACTTAAGTTTCGGCCAGTGACGCTATTGAAGGCATGTGTTTCGTTTGTGGTGATGAAGAATTTTTGCGCACAACATCAGATTGATAATAGGTTACACTAACATTGGAACAAGTTAGCAAAGACTCTCAAAAAATTAACTCGCAGATATTTCATTCCCTACCATATTTAAAATACGTCAAAGTATTCGCACATTTCAATATGACAGACGGACAAGGCTATTAAAATTGCCTGTGGTCGATTTACAGAAATCCTTGCAATCATGTCAAAATCATGTTCAGATTTTCCCCCTTTTTTAATATTACTCATCTATACCAACCTGAATAGACGAGTTCTGCATCTTCAGGACATACATCGTTACCCCAGCGAGTATAGATGACACCGTCGCTGGGTGGAGTGGGGGTTTCTTGAGCTAAAATGTGAAACATTCAGAAGTTTTATCGGAATCCATAAAGACAAAAGTCAACTGTATTCCATGCAGACGTTTGGCATCTATATTCGTGGTATATGGAAAGCCATCATTCGTGGTAAATTCAATCGAGTTTATAAAAAGTGGATTCAGTTCAATTTGTTTAGCCGTTGTGTGAAATGGGTGTTTCCTCAGCTAAAATGTTAACAAGTTAGGAATTGTATACATCGGAGTCCACAGACAGAATTTATTTGATAACGGATAGTATCAAACGTTGTAAATTCAATGAAGCCTAAAAAGTTACAAACATATTTTTGTGTAATTTGTCCGGCTTATGTTCTCACCACATCAATGACTAACTGCACGTATGCTTTTTTAAGCAGCGGCTGTTATTACATAAGCATATGAAAACAAAGGAACCTCGAGTGACCCACAACTATCCGTCTCCATATTGTATTTTTTAATATAGGCCTGTAGTATCACTTATTGTGTTAATTGCCAAAACAACACTGGAGTTATAACATCCGAAGTGTTTTCAAATAACTTGAATTTTTATTTCGCTAGACATGCATTTTCAGGTATGAATAATTACAATGTCACAATTATGAATGTTCTACAACCTCTGCGTGACGTGCCATATCGTGTGATTTTTATGTTGTTTTAGACCTACCTTGTGGACCTGTCGGTGCATCCTGTCCGTCTCTCCCGTCCCTACCGGCAACCCCTTGTGGGCCTTGACAACCTTTTTCTCCAGGAACACCAGCAGGACACAAGAAACATTGACCTAAAGAAGAACAACATATTTCTTTTCATATCAAGTTTAATGATCTGCGAGGCTTGAACATTCCTGCCTGCATAACATTATATTTCAAGCATAATAGCTCTGTCTGAAGGTTATTCTCAATCTGGATGATCATGGCCGATGTCGTACGTTCCATTGATCTTTTCTTATTAAATTTGTTTCTGGTTGAATCATAGATCTTTTAGTTTCGAATATTGATATCTCCTATGTTCGGACTTTAAATGGACTAACGTGGCCAACCAATATCACTTACGGCTCTGGAAGTTAGTTTTGGCATTAAGGGCTCTCTTATTTTTCTCTTTTCTTCTAGCTAACGCATCTGTTAGCTTCATTGATGTTTCTACTTTCATGACGTACAGTAATACCAGTACTACCCTGTCTATTACAGTGGTTTCCGATCTGATTTTGGAAATCTGAATTTCTTGATTGTTACATGCTGGCTTTCAGGCGCCTCAACGCCTTGCAAGGCATCCAATGCCCATTGCAGACAATACATTATTGGATGATGAATAATTGTATATAGGACTATATACGCAAGCGACTTGCGGGTTGTACTTCTTATTTGCTTGCCTGGTGAGAGTAGCATCACTCAAAAGGTAAATGCAACAAAAACACTTGATTTCCGGGCGCACGAACTAATTTTTTTCATAGGTGAGCCTTCGTGTGCGATGGGCATTAGAGAAATCAAGAAACTTCTGGTCTCTCTTTCATAAGACTTGTTATCAATAACTAGTTACAAAAAATATTTTAAGCTATACTGGAATTTGTCAGACAAATTTAGCATCTGTTATTGATAATAATTTTAAGAAACTGTGACCTGGTTTCCATACCAGAATACATAGGCCATGAGTATGGTCCGGATGGGTTATGTCCCAGGCTTGGCTGCTCGGCGCCAGATGATGGGACCGATGTCGGAAGAGTCGATGGCGAGTCGACTTGCCTTCGACGTCGTGTCTTTTCAGGTTCTCTCAGCTCAAAGTCGGTCTCGAGAGAGACGAGCTCGAGAGTTGAGAAGGAACGGATGATCTCAGCAACGGAATCCTACATGATTTGGTAGTTGAAAAGTTAAGATACAAGTTATAGAAAAGAAAATCACTAATACATACCCTCGATATTATTTTCTTTCATTAAGGCACTGTGGTGAGGGTCTCTTCAAATCTGTTATGGAATTGTATTCTGGTTGTGCCTTCCAACCCTACGACAAGTTGCCAGGAGATTAACCACAAACACGTTAATCCATGGTCCGCCTTCAAGTAGTATTAGTAGATTTTGAAGATTTTAATCATTCATAAAAAGATGGACCAAAAGGCGGTCTGAAAGTGAATTATAAAATTGCACTGTTTTAGTATAACATAATCTCTAAAAGCCGTTAAAAATGAAATTAATGTGTGCAAGAATAAACTGAAAAAGATATTTGTATAGAAGTTGACGTCGTATGCCTGGTATCGAATAACTGAGAACTCTCGAATCATGTGTAATGAAAATACACGAGAGAAAAAAAAATGATATAGGTCAAAATGTTTTTTTTACAAAACAAAAAAGAGGGTTGTCCTACATAGACCATACTGTATAAAGTTAACCATCCATCAAGGCAACTAAGCTTATCACTCGTTGAGTCGTGAAACGAAAATGAGAAATTCATTCCTTGATGATATTGATTTTCCTTTTCCATTTCGGTTTCTGAAATATTTGAAAGGTTGACGCTTGGTGTTCGGTACATTAGTGGACTAACTCGACTCATTTATGCGCATAACATACAACGCATCGCGTACACGATGCAGTCGACTTGCGTGGTCTTTTAGGCGCCATTTGAAGTTGCGTTACTTAAGGCAAAATTAACAGTTAACATTTTAGCTGATGAGTACTCGACGCAGCCTGTCTCCCCAACGATGACACAACAATGAAATTAGGATGTAAGATTTAATTCATGTATGTTTAATGGGCCCTCATCCATTAGAACAATTAAGATTTTCTTCACGTTATTAGATATACATTATATTTCTGTTGTCTTGCTGAAGTACAATATGCTTTCTTGTACAGTAATTTATTTCGAAATAGAAATTGCCATCACGTTATATGTAAGGTGCCATGTCAAAAGAAAATAAATATCCACTCTCAGGTACATTCATCTCATTTTATTTTGTAACTCCAGAGCAGCGGAAAACGTTGATTTTGTGAAAACAAATATCAGAAACGGTTAGAGTATCGTAATTACATGAGAAAAGAAAATGTTAAAGCTAATAAGGTGTCTTTCTTCCTCGCTCGCTGACAATATTTTGACAGCAAGGCGCCCGATTATATATTATATCTTTTTTTTCGAAATTAGATTGTTAACACACTCATTTGATTTAGAAACATGATAAATAAGGGCAGCGAGAAGCCCAAATAGTCTCATATCTGTGTATCAAGGTCATGACCGAATATATCATTTTTATTCATGTACATGGCGGCGAGGTGCCCGCATACAGTACTTTATTATTTTGTTTGAGCCCGCCATCCTATACTCAAGCGTCGCTTACGATTGCGGTCTCCTGCACTTTTTCAACAGATAGTTTGGATAAGACTTTCAATTTATGATAATATGTTATAGAAATATTAAGTTTTGTTACTTTATGTACATATGTAAGCACAACATGTTGAAATTAAATTATTATTATATGTATATTTTGTATTATACCTTACGATAATATGTTCGTTGTTATTCAGTTAATATATTTGGAAAAAGGCAGAATTAAAACAAAATCAAAATCAATTGTTGTTAAAGATGAAATCACTACGCCTGCCTAGTACTACATGTACTACTACACTACTGGCATTGATGATTTTATTGATAATGCTGATGGAAATAATGATATGTTAATAATGATAATGATTATAATAATCAGAATAATACTTATCATCATCACCATCATCATCATACAAAATTTTATATACCTCCTATTCTCATTAGTCATACCATAATACACGGATTGGCAAACTATTTATAACATGTCACAGTGTCGTAGGTAAATATGATATTTCATACGGCTGGGCTTGTAACTAGGGTAAAAGAAGAAAGAAAAACATATTTGAAAGGAACATCCTGAAAAGAAACGCACCTTGAATGAAATCGTTTGCAATGATGTCAACGCTGGAATGTTTTACTTTTTTTTAAACAACTATTTTCACTGATAGTTACCTAAAGAGCGTGGGTGTTTTGAAGCTCAAAGACGTATTTGTCGAATAGATTCTTTAGAGTAAAATGACAATGGAAAACTATTTGAAGTTTAAGCATGTCCAAATATGGGTATTACTTCGTTCCGCTTTGATACAAACATTCCACCCTAAATTAATATACGAGAAAACTCAGACAGACATATAACTGATGTGAAAAATGACTACTGCCATTGATGATTTTGCTGATGATGCTGATGATAATAATGATATATTAATAACGATAATGATTATAATAATGATAATGATTAAAATAATGATATATTAATAATGATAATGATAATAATAATGAGAGTAATAAAAATTATCATCACCATCATCATACATATTAAATCTATCTCCGACCCTAATTAGTCATACCATAATAAACGAACTAGCACACACTTTTTATAACATGTCGCAGTGTCGTGGGTGAATAAGATATTTCATAATGGTGGGCGGGCTTGTAACAAGGGTAAAAAGAAGAAAGAAAAACACATTTGAAAGGAACATTTGAAAGGAAACGTACCTTGATTGAAATCATTTGAATTGATGTCCACGATGGTAGGTTTTACAGATTTAAAAAAATATTATTTTCATTGATAGTAACCTGGGGAGCGTGGGTGTTTTGAAGCTCAAAAACATGTTTGTCGAATAGATTCTTTAGAGTAAAATTACAATGGAAAACTATTTGAAGTGTAAGCATGTCCAAATTGGGGTATTTCATCGTTTCTCTTTAATACAAATATTCCTCGCTACAATAATATACGGGAAACTCAGACAGAGATATAACTGAAGTGAAAAATGGAAACAATGTTTTGGCTTCTGTTTATGACACTTTACCTGCGTTGAGGTCCACCGTCCTTAAAGGGATCGTTTAACAATGTTAAATCTGAGATACACGGTCCTACATGTTACCAGTGTCTGTGATATGGTGTAATATTGAAGCCCTAAAAAAATCGCGCTTCAAAATGATCAAAAAGTGCCTCAAAAAAGTAAAAATCTTTGAGTGACCTGTTTTACCATACTCGTTTTTCCCAATAGACTATAGTGTTATGAAAACCGTTCGGCGAACGGTTTTCAAAATTTGTAATTCCAATCATTAATATCTTGATAATAAGACAGGCGATCGGCTTGTAAAAGTCATGGAGTTCCTGGCTGACCTTAAGCTTTATAATTATCATTGCAGCATGAGCTAAATCAAGGATTATTTCTAAAGGATCTAAGACAAAGTTACCGGATCCCTTTAAAGGTAAAGACCAGTTATGGTCATGCGATTGCATTGTGAAAGAAACGTTGCGGAATCGATCAGAAAAGGTTGATCATTTAGCATCTAGCATCTGCAAGGTTCTGGAATCATCAAAATGATAAGAAATTTGGCCCATTGTTCGTAAAGTTACAAGCACTATACACAGAAAGATGTATATGGGACTACCCTATATCTCTCACAGTCAAATAGATATAATAATTTACCAAATATATCAATTAGTAGGCGGTTTCCCGGCAAATTTTGTATCATCATGTATTAGTCAAAACATATTCTTTCACATGATTGGTAATGAGAGCTTCCATTTCATTTTTTGGGGGCGTTTCCAATACTAGTCTTTACCTTTAACAAGATTTCAGGTATATATATATATATGTATCATAATGTAATTCAAGAAATAAGTGAAAACCCTAAGATGTAAATACCGAACTACATTTTTATGCATTCAGGAAGGATTTGGGTACGTTAGGCTGATGTTAAATATATTGGGAAAACCTGAATTTTACCCCAACATTTCTTTTTGGCAGCGTTCTACATTAGTAAAAGAATGTCAGAACTAGAAAATGTATATCAATGCATATATATCACGTATATTCAAAACAATTTTAGGTGATCCTGTGGATCGAAATAATGTCATGTGAAAGCTTAGAAACAGTCACTTTAAAGGTACTGTGTCCCTTTTGCAGCCAACTTCAAATTCTGCATAACTTTGCAGGAATTATTAATATGTCATGTATATCCTATCTGTGAAATTTAAACGTTAGCAGTGTCCTAATATTCAAATTATGCAAGGAAACCCGTTTACTTGCTAGACTTCACTGTCAGACACTATTGAGTGACAGACTGGCCTTTTTCTTCTTTGGTAATAACATACATAAAATGACCTGTAAAGGGTACATGAGCATTTGTCTACACCAATAGCCCACTTCTTGTGATGGCCTAAATTAAACGGATTGAATCTTTGCGCAGCATAAAACGTATGACCATTCGGTACAATGGTCTGAATATCAAAACTATTACTTATTGGCTCTATAGCTCCTAAGTCGATTTTACAAATAATAGTCGTTATTTTCCCACTTGAAGACATTTGCAAGCCCCACCTTTTTTAGGGAAGTTCTAAATTAGTATTATCTTTCAAATGCCGTTGGAATTTAACCTTTTCATTTTTGTTGGCCTGCAAATGGGACATAGTACCTTTAAAATCACTTTAAACAATGGAGCACTGAAGCACGAAAAGTATTTGAGTATTCAAAAGGATATAAAGCCAAAGTAACGCTTGCATATAGCCTGAATCACATTCCTTGCATCAGAATAAACTTGGTACATACAGATTTTGACGGGACTCATTTGAAACCCTGGTTTTCATTCATCCGAGGCAGAAACATTATGAATGAGGTATTATTATACAGGAAAGTAGTAACCCTCTACTTTTAAAATAGATTCATAGGTCACATTAATTATGACTTTTAATTATGAGTTTCTTAAATTGGGTAGAATTTTGTTGATACGCACTGTATAACATCGCTTTCTTGTAGCACATGGCATCAAAATCTTCTTTACAAAAAAAATGACAACATTTCGGAAGAAAGAAAAAGAAAGAAATACATTGATTGAAATAATTTGTTATGTTGGTCACGCACACCAGTTTTACACGAGAGAAATTTGGAACGCGAGGGCGCGATAGGTGCTTAAAAGCATGCGGAACAGACTGTATACAGTAACATTACAATGGAAACTGCAGGAGTTAAAAAACCCATGCGTCAGAGAGGGAAAGAAGTGAAAAGTCTCAAGGTTACCGAAGATGTTACGTTTCCCCTCTCCTACTCCCTTAAATTCTTACCACGAAGTAATTATGTGCATGTATAAACCTTCACCATAGAGAAATAATCACTCATACCGCTGAAATGATTCTTCTTCTATCCCCTTCTTCTTTATCTTCCTCTTCTTCTTCTACTACTTCATTATCTTCTTCTTCTTCTCTGCTACTTCTTTATCTTCTTCTTCTTCTTCATAGTATATAGTAGTAGAAGTAGCAGTAGTATCATAATTATTATCATTGATGTTGTTACCATTTTATCTTTGTAATTATAATTATTGCTGTTTTTATACGATTGTTAGGAAACAAGGCCTTGGCCTTACTTTAGTCCGATTTTATTCAAATTGGTATTAAATGGAACGCAACAATGTATACTTTTAAATACGTGTACATACCTGAAGGAATAGTACTTGTTTTCTAATTTCAGACATTTTATCCTCGTCTGTCTGGGTCAGTTTGCCTGAATCTAGAATGTTTTCAGAGTCAAAAGCTACGTGTGAGAAGAGAGAGACAAGGAGATGGATGCGTTTTGATAACAGAAGATCCATATGATGAGATAGAGACAGAGAGAGTGGAGCAGGGATAATTAAGAGAGAGAATGAAAGGTAGAGAAAAGAAATAAGAAAGAGGAAGATAGAGGGTGTGGGGTAGGAGAGGAAGAGGGATGTGCGCATAGGGATAGTGGAAGATACAGACGGTCGGATAGAAGCAGAAAATAAGACAGGGGGAGAGAGAGATAGAGAGTGTTTGTGTGTGTGAGAGTGAGAGAAGGAATAAACACAATTTCAATTGGTTATCAAAGTGATCAATTATTTCTAACATTTCGATCAAAATCTTGTCTAATTTTGACAATTTCTTGGTACAATATTATTGTGACCGTTACCTGTAATGTCATGAATGTCATATTAGCTGAAACATAATCCTTATAACAGATAAAACAAGGAAGAAAAAGTATCAACGAAAATTTAATAAATTATGTTAGTTAACATTTACGTAGAATCAGAGGGAGTAGCTAATTATCAATCATACATAATTATCAGCTAACTTGAATATATATATTAGAAAGTCCAAATTTCTCCTTGGTGATCGAAAAGATACGCAAAAAGACATGAGATGATGATACTCCGTACACGAAAATAAAGTTTAACAAATTGTCGCCCAATGGGCCTTTCAAGTAATTTTTTGTTACCATATTTTTCCCCTCCATATGGATTTTCTTGATTTTCATTTCCAGCAAATTAACAAACAAAATGTCAATATAATAATATAAATAATGTTAATTCATAATTTCATTTGACATTGAAATATGTTATTGTTATGCATCAATATATTCACATCGTATCCACCTCATATATCTTCCTCTGTCCTATCCTACACATTATTTTTGAAATGTATTATTAGGTCATCTACCCCATTGCGGCAATTGTGTACAAGACATCAATGGTAGAAATTTATAGTTATAAGTAGCATACTGATATAAATGAAATCTGCCCAGAAACCTCACCTTCATCTTGCGGACCTTCCTTTGGAACAGCAACGGCTTGGGTGACTCCAACAAGACACAGACATGAACATAGAACTAGAGTGATGACAAACAACGACTTCATCTTGAAAAGTGTGTTGATAGAAACTTCGAAAGTGAATGTTTTATAGGAGTATTTCTGCAACCCGGCACTTTGATGAGAAGATGAATGCGTGATGATTTTGACTGTCAAAGGAACGGGTAGGCTTCGGTATTTATACCACTTAAGCCCCTCCCAATATTTGCCAAATTTGGTGACAAGGAGGGGCCCGAGCTAGTTCGGCACAACGATTTGTTAAAGCAGAGTTTTTTCTGTATTATTCCGATTTATTAAATTTGTATTCATAGTCTTTAGAACCGTTTTCATTTGCTGAGCTGAGCAGAATAGGCTTTGCTTGCAATCCAACTATATTGCAAAACGTGAAAAGGGTTAGGTTATTTTGAGTAGAAGTAAATGTAGACAGTCACTTTACCTTTAATGCACATGCGATTCTTAAACAAGTTACATAGCGTTTGTGATGACTGCTCACGGTGAGTTATGATTAAGGGGAATTAACCTCAAAATACATTTTAATTTCATGGGGGGATGGGGAAGGGGGGGGGGGGGGTAAGAGGACACTTTTTTTTTTTTTTGGTCTCGAAATTTGAGAATTTGACATTTGGCTGCGTTGGGGGGGGGGGGGGGTAAGGTCACCTTTCTAGGTCAGCCATGGGAATAATTAAAAAAAAAAAAAAAAAACCAAAGGGGGGTTTTAGGGAGGTGATGTGGGGATTTACACACAAAATATATTAAAGGGGGGGTTAACCCCCCAACCCCCCCCCCCCCCCCCACCGGGTACGCGCCTGCCTGTCGTATCTGAATTTTTGTCCAAAAATTCCACCTTCATAGCTGCTACCTATAGCTTGAATATTTCATTGCGATTGTGTTGGTTTAAAAACCAATGATACGATTTCCCCTTGGTTTTCTAGAAACAATTATTACAACCAAACAGTACTCCGTGTTTGACGTATATTGCATATAACGCGCGTGCCGCGCGCTACATTAGTCCTCCTTGTGATACGTCACAACTCGAAAGTTTTGAAGGGAAATTTCGACAAAATGGCAGCTAACTTGGGGAATTATAGACGACGTCGTAAATATGGCAAAGTAGGGTCTCTTTATTGTACTTGCAAGACGATATTATTTGGCCTACATCAACGCTTTTTATAATGTCATTGTTTTCCTCTCTAAATGTCATGATAATGCTTTATAGTCGAGAGGTTAATCCCCCTTCAATTTCTATTTTGTTTGCATCAGACTGTCCAAACAGGAACATTTAAACAGGATAGGCCACCTTGTTATCTTCAATGTATGTTTACATACAATTTTAATAAATCTCTAAGGAGCCCTACATCCGCCGTTATGTCAATTTCTAGATGTATTACTGAACAACGCAAGTCGATAATTGGCATGCATTGTAGTTCTAGAAATATCAGTAGATAAGTAGAAAAGAAAATCTTTGTTGATAGTTAACACACACCAAAAAAGGTAGAAGATAGTTATTGAGTCTCGCAGTATATGTAGGGCGAGTGCACGGCGTGTACGTAGTCTATGTTCAAGTTGTTTCTTCTGCCGGGTCAGTCCATCGATAAAATATATAATGGCAATGGGGGCTGTGCCTATATTTGTTCATGCGCCTCGGGGTCATAGTAGGATATAACGTCCCCTTGAGCCTCTAAAAACGGCAAGGCCTCTCATATCAGTAAATGTGTTTATACTATAAGTTACTCTTTTTACTAGGAGTAGGCCTAGGCCTAGTATTACCAGCAGCAGTACTATTGACAGTAGTCAGTAGTAGTAATATGACAAATTTTTATTATGACCATACATACTAACTTGTTGTGTATCTCTCAAAGAGTATGCTTGTTTGTCAAAAGACCATAGAAATGGATACTTTATTAGGGACGTGATCCCAATCAAATGACGAAGAATATGTTATAACAGAAAAGAGAGAGAAAAGAACGAAAGAAAAGGGCGAAGAAACCGGGTCAAGTGAAGTATAAACCTTCCATGAACGCACGCCTTATACTCGATATAATTATATACTCGTTCTTTCATTGTTCGTCCATCCATTCTTGACCGGTAACCACACCCTTCACCCTTCAAACCAGCACCCCCCCCCCCCCCCCCCTCGTGGCTAAAACCACACTACGCCATGCTGACTGCCAAATTTATCTTTCTTTAGTGTTAGCCTGAACTATATAACAAATTAGGGAAGCGATGTTTTACGTATCGTCATGAGCAAACCATTATTTAATGAAATGAAAACGTTCGTCATCTATCATGATAGGGAGAAACAAACTAGAACGCGACACGATGTACAAACACATATTAATTCAAACAACACGAAATCGACAGTTGAGTATATTGCAGTTAAACTGAGGGTGACGACGATATTTACTTATTTTGACAACTTGATCTTGATCTTGTGTTTACACTTTTGGTAGAGGGAAGCATAAGAATTAAAAACATAAAATGTAAAAAAAAAAATTGTTCACTAAAAAGAACCGTATTGTGCTGGCATTATTATTGTGAAGTGAGGTATCATGTGCGGAAAACCGGGGGGAAACCCCATGCAAGGCAGTCATTGTAAACTCGACATTCGCATGCATTTAAAATCACGACATGCCTGACTCTTTGCACGCGACTATTATTTTGTTAGGGAACCAATAACCAATAGCATTTCCCCGGTGTGATTGCTCTATATAACTAGAAAGGAGTCAGCCAGTTCTGTGAACTTTAAGAGGGTAACCCTCAAACCCTTTATAGAATGCAGGCCTCTATTCATAACTTATTTTCCAAAAGAATATTTTTCACTTCAAAGACTCCATATACTCGTTCTCTCATATTTCGTCCATCCATTCTTGACCGGTAACCCCACCCTTTCTCTGTAAAACCAGCACCCCCCCCCCCCCCTTCCCTCTCATGGCTAGAACCACACTACGCCATGGTGACTGCCAAATTGATCTTTCTTGTCAGCCAGAACTATATAACAAATTAAAGAAGCGACGTTTTACGTATCGTCATGAGCAAACCATTATTTAATGAAATACAAGTTTTCGCCATGTACACTGTCGCTCATATAGTTGGAATATTGTTTTTTTTTACCTCGATTTATGGAATTATTTTGACAATGATTTATTCCAAAAGATCTAGATAATAGTATACATTCTCAGATTGTATTGAATCATAATTTGCCAGTGTTTGTTTTGCGTGACTGCTAAATCATGTGTAGCTACTATGCTTATTAACTAGGGGATCTACGCCCTTAAGTCATAAATGACAGTAATGAGGATTAATTCCCCACAAAAGGGCACTAATATGGCACATCGATACGGTTTTGATCCTGGGGCCTCACAGTTACGAGGCCATTGCTTGTCCACAAAATCATGACTGTACGCAGTGGGGGCTAGAGTAGGGGGTAGTTCCCACAAATACAAAATAAAAAAGAAAATGCAATAAAATGTCAATAATTCATTGAATTTCCCCCCGGTCCCCAACAGAAAACAAAATTCTGTGTGCCAATGCCTTGAGCCACAATGCATGGTCCTACGGAGGATTTTGTATGTTGGGGGCCGGGGTGAAAATGCAATGAATTCATGTTGAAAATGTATTGCATTTTTTTATTTGTGGGAACTGCCCCCGTGACCCTAGCCCCCGCTTCGTACAGTCATGGTTCCATATTGTGCTGGTATTATTATTGTAAAGCAAAATATCATTTGCGGAAAACCGGGGGGAAACCCCATACAGGGCAGTTATTGTAAACTAGACCTTAGCATGCATTTAAAATCACGACATTCCTTGCTCTTTGCACGCGACTATTATTTTGTTAGGGAATTCCAGTAACAATAGCATTTCCCTGGTGTGATTGCTCTCTAGATATTATTGCTCTCAGGCGCGTACGCAGGGGGGGGGGGTTAGGGGCTGCACCCCCCCTTTAACTTTGTTATATGTGTGTTTTGGAGGAATCCCCCCTCCCCCTTTGTTTTTTGTTTTTTAATAAAACAAATACAAAATAACAAATAATTTTTACAAAAATTCTGGTAATGGGTGACCCCAAAAAGCTGATTTTACCCCCCCCCCCACCCCCCCCCCCCCCAACGAAACGAAATATCGATCGGCCAAATTTTCCAATCTTGTCAACAAAAAAAAAAAAATGATAACTGACCGAGGGAAATATGTTATTAAAGAAGGAGAGAGGGGTTGCACGAATGTCTAGATCTCTGGACAGTGGTGGACACCCATATTCATTGGAAATGTAAAAATGAGAAATGAAAATGGGAAAATCATCACGTTTTTAAGGAATGTGATATAATTATATGTAAAGTTACCCAAAAAATGTTCATATCACTCGCATCAAGCCAAATAGAAGCTCTTGCCGAGGGGTATCCTTGATTCCTGATCTGACACTGCCCCATTGGTCTAGCCTCTGATCTCTGCATGTTGATCTAAAGAGAACATGGAAGAAAAATGATTTGAATATACTGTATGATATAGATCTACTTCTCTTGCAGAGGCGGCGCTCCGGGGGGGGGGGGGCACAGTGCCCTTCCACTTTTTCAAGTACCCCAAAAATGCCCCTTTTTACATAGGAAAAGTGCCCCTTTAACACGAAAAGCACTATGTTGGCCTCTGTTTATGACACTGTACCTGATATTCAAGTCCATCATCCTTAACAAAATGTCAGAAATATATATATTTAAATATATATGTATCATAATGTAATTTAGGAAATAAGTGAAAACCCTAAAACGTAAATATCAAACTACATTTATGCATTTAGGTATGATATGCTATGCTAAAACCTTTGAGGACTTTTAACCTTTAAGCTGATGTTGAAAAGATTGAGAAAACCTGGATTTTACAAAAATGATACCACTTCTACTAGGCCTACTACCAGGGGCGACGATCCCGGGGGACAGCGGGTTGCACATCCCCCTCAATTTTTTTAGGGCGGGGTCGACCCCCCCCCCCTGAAAATATGTTAAAGTGCCCCCAAAATGTATAGCAAATACTGACTAAATATAATCAGGATAATAAGGAGCGAAGTGATACCACTTCTACTAGACCTACTCCTACATGTATTCTGCTGATGGTGCTGTTGATAATAATGATATATTAATAATGATAATGATTATAATAATGATAATAAAACTTATCATCATGATCATACAAATGTATTATTTTTCCGATCCTCGTTTGTCATACCATAATACACGGACTAGCACACGCTTTATAACATGTCACAGTATTGTACGTGAATAAGATATTTCATACGGTTGGGCTTGTAACAAGGGTAAAAGAAGAAAGAAAACACAATTGAAAGGAAAATTCTGAAAGGAAACGTACCTTGATTGAAATCATTTAATATTATGTCCACGCTGGTAGGGTTTACAGATTTGTTTTGTTTTATTATTTTCACTGATAGTAACCTGGGGAGCGTGGGTGTTTTGAAGCTCAAAAACATGTTCGTCGAATAGATTATTTAGAGTTAAATTTCAATGGAAAATTATTTGTAGTGTAAGCATGTCCATATTTGGCTTTTATTTCGTTCCGCTTTGATACAAACATTCCGCGCTAAATTAATATACCAATAAAACTCAGACAAACATATAACTGAAGTGAAAAAAGTAAACAGTATTTTGGCTTCTGTTTATGACACTATGAAAAATGTAAAGCAAATATTGACTTAAGACTGCAACATTCTCTCGCATAAACTCCTTCAAGATGTACTAGTAAGTATTGTAGGAAATGACGCTGTGTGTTGTGGTCAACTTCTTTCAAAACGAAAGGGCTTGAAAATGTATTTTAGTGCGAAAATAACGACCGTTAGTTGACGAATCGACTTTAGTGATTCCAATCCATTTATTAACGGTCTGATTTTAAGACCCTTTTACCGAATGGTCGAACGTTTTGTGCTGAGCAAAGATTCAATCAGTTTATTTTTTTGCCATTACAAGAAGTGTGTTATTGAAGCAGACAAATGCTCATGTACCCTTTACAGCTCATTTTATGTATGTTATTACCAAAGAAAAAAAGAAGTCAGTCAGTCACTCAATTGCGTCTGAAAGAAAGTAAACAGGTCTCTTTACATAATTTTAATACTAGGACACTGCTAACGTTTGCATTTAATAGATAGAACATACGTGACATATTCATAATTCCTGCAAAGTTCTACTGAATTTGAAGCTGGCTGCAAATGGGACATTACGCCTTTAAAGGTACAATGTCCCATGATAATATTTTATATCACCATAGGTATATAATCTGATAAGATTTTAGTATTAACACTGAAGTAAACATTCTCACGATAACCGACGATGTATTATTATACTTATTTTTTCATCGTCTCTACAAGGCTATTTTCCATGTTAGGCTTTCATGAATAAAAATAATTCATTTTACAGATGATTCTACTCGGTTGATTCCATTGTTCGGATGATTTATCAGAGAGGGAAAGAAGTGAAAAGTCTCAAGGTTAACGAAGATGTTACGTTTCCCCTCTCTTACTCCCTTAAATTCTTACCACGAAGTAAGATATGTGCATGTATAAACCTTCACCATAGAGAAATAATCACTCATACCGCTGAAATGATTCTTCTTCTATCCCCTTCTTCTTTATCTTCCTCTTCTTCTTTTACTACTTCTTTATCTTCTTCTTCTTCTTCTGCTACTTCTTTATCTTCTTCCTCTTCTTCTTCTGCTACTTCTTTATCTTCTTCTTCTTATTCGTAGTATAAAGTAGTAGAAGTAGCAGTAGTATCATAATTATTATCATTGATGTTGTTACCATTTTATCTTTGTAATTATAATCATTGCTGCTTTGATACGATTGTGATGAAACAAGGCCTTGGCCTTACTTCAGTCCGATTTTATACAAATTGGTATTAAATGGAACGCAACAATGTATACTTTTAAATGCGTGTACATACCTGAAGGAATAGTACTTGTTTTCTAATTTCAGAGATTTTATCCTCGTCTGTCTGGGTCAGTTTGCCTGAATCTAGAATGTTTTCAGGGTCAAAAGCTACATGCGAGAAGAGAGAGAGACAAGGAGGTGGACGCGTTGTGATAACAGAAGATCCATATGATGAGATAGAGGCAGAGGGAGAGGAGCAGGGATAATTAAGAGAGAGAATGAAAGGTGGAGAAAAGGAATAAGAGAGAGGAAGATAGAGGATGTGGGGTAGGAGTGGAAGAGGGATGTGCGCATAGAGATATTAGGGACTTTTAGATTGAGTGGACGAAAACACGACGAACGCCGACTGATCATGCGTGGCAACGTACTTAACTGCCCATGTTGACTACAATAAGAAATCTTTTAGATTGCACTCGAAGATATACATGCATGCAGGAAGTAACACTATGATCACCACGGACAAAGAAAGAGGACAAAATATACAGTTCCTCATTCTACCCTCAACAAAAGAACATCCCTTCACTGCTATTATGTAAAAATATGTAGAACAGGTGAATATGCATGTGACACATTTTTACAAAATAGCAGGGAAGGGTTGTTCCTTTGTCTACCTGAGGAACTGTATATTTTGTCCTCTTTCTTTGTCCGTCATGTTCATAGTGAGTAGTACCTTGAGCATGTAAAGGCGCTATATAAATACCAATATGTATGTAGATCTATGTATGTACTAGATTTAGGAAAATCAAAGGTTGACGCATTCTCGATCGCCGACTGAGACGACGTACGCATACGCAGTGCCTTAAAATGACGTCACACGTTGCAGTCAAAGCTGTCGACGTGCAAATCTAAAAGTCCCTATTGGGAGATACAGACAGTCGGATAGAAGCAGAAAATGAGACAGGGAGAGAGAGAGATAGAGAGTGTGTGTGTGTGTGTGTGTGTGTGTGTGTGAGAGAGAGAGAGAGAGTGAGAGAAAGAACAAACACCATTTCAATTAGTGATCAAAGTGATCAATTATTTCTAACATTTCGATCAAAATCTTG
>JAVYIG010017835.1:0-24003 GCA_035222895.1 Strongylocentrotus droebachiensis | reverse complement strand
GTACCAGAGAAAAAAAGAAGTCAGTCACTCACTAGTGTCTGACAGTAAAGTCTAGAAAGTAGAAGTGTTTCCTTACATAATTTGAATACAAGGACACTACTAACGTTTAAGTTTCACAAATAGGACATACGTGACATAATTCATCATTTCAACATTCAATTGAAAATTGTGACATGATCCCATCATCTGATCGAAAAACTAAAAGCACCGTTTTCATAGCCCATGGTCTCAGCTATAACATATCCAAATTTTGGGAGAAAACAGAGCACAAATGAGCGAGATAGTGCTGAAAGATGGATGTGATGTAGATTCATAGTGTGGACAAAATTCACCCTCCATAGACATAACACGCAAATGACGAAAATTTTGACATGTGGCCTTTAATAGAATTTTTTACTATGATGACATCATTTAAATGAAAATGGTGTAAACTGATCTCGAAGACGATTGCCTCGGCTACAACATATTAAAATCTAGAAGAGAATCGATGAATATTAAGAGAAATACACTAAATTTTCCATAAACATAATGACGTCATAATATGCATTTTTGTATTTTTGACTTCCAAGGCCATTATGATGCCGTCAAGATGTATTTAATGGCCAAATGAGCTATGAAATCATATCCTTGACTCATACTCTATCAAAATATGAAAAAAACTTGGCATTCTTATTCATCCCAATGGACTTTTTATAGGTATGTTTTTGTCCATATATACTATGTAATACATGAGCTCGCGTGCACGGTTATTTATCTTGAACGGACGCTCATTCCGTTATTAATAGTGATAAAGAGATGAACATGGTATCAAAATGCTTGGAAAAATGTGCCAAACATGATGACAGAGAAAATTTGGCGATTATATGTTGCAAAATGCCAGAACGCGCGCGCATGCGCGTTTAAGTGATTTTTTGTCAAATGCTCCATATGGCTTGAAAACGTATGTAAAAAAAATTTGGGATGATTTGGAGCATTTTAAATTTTTGCGCGCACGTAAACGCGCGCACAAACGCGTACGCGCGGATTTGCGCATGTTTTTTGGTCTGAAATTGACCGGAAGGATATTGATCTTATTGATGATAAATATGAATGAAAAATTAGTTTCCGTTATGAAGATATGATCATAAGTTGATTTTCACAAAATGGCGCCTGGATGACGTCACGATAATTTTGAGTCTTTGAAAAGTCATGCAGTTCTAAGTTAGACTAAGATCTATCATCATTAAAAGTTTCATGACAATGGCTTATGCCATTCTTGAGATATCCTGCGAACAAAATTGAGGAAGAATAATAATAATTTCTTCTATACAGACACAAAATAAATACTAGACTTTAATTCGTCACTTTGACGAATTAGGTGATACGTGCTATTTTGTTATCATGAAAGTGTGCCGATGATGATCTTATGACAATGATCATAAATACGATAAAGACCATGATTAAGAGCGGTATAGCGCCCCATTCAGGTATTCGATAGAGATTTGTAGAATCAGGATTTGAGAAAAAGTCGCCTAAAACGCAAACTAAGAAAATTCTGACATGTCACCTTTAATTGGAATTTTCACTATGATGATGTCATCGAAATGATAAATAATGTACGTCTATATTGTAGATCATTTATTAGCTACACCGTATCAAAATTTGGGAGAACTTAAAGCACAAATAAGCTAAAAGGTGCTCAAAGATCAATGTCATGTAGATTCATGATGTGAACGAATTTCACCTTCCATAGACATAACACGCAAATTGAGAAAATTCTGACATGTGGCCTTTAATTGAATTTTGTACTATAATGACGTCAATAAAATAAAAAGCAGTGTGTATTGATCTTGTAGGCAATTCCCTAAGCTACAGGATACCGCAATCTGGAAGATAGTCAGTCAATATTATGAGAAATACACTAAATTTTCAAAAAGTATAATGACGTTATAATATGCAATTTTGTATTTTGACTTCCAAGGCCATTATGATGACGTCAAGATGTATTTAATGGCCAAATGAGCTATGAAATCATATCTTCGACTCTCACTCTATCAAAATATGAAAAAAACTTGGCAGTCCTTATTCATCCCAATGGATTTTTTATAGGCATGTTTTTTCCCATATATACTATGTAATACATGAACTCGCACACAAGGATATTTATCTTGAACGGACGCTCATTCCGTTATTAATAGTGATAAAGAGATTAACATGGTATCAAAATGCTTGGGAAAATGTGCCAAATATGATGACAGAGAAAATTTGGCAATTATATGTTGCAAAATGCCAGAACGCGCAAAAAACGCGCGCGCATGCCGATTTGAGTGATTTTTTGTCAAATGCTCCATATGGCTTGAAACGTATGCAAAAAAAATTGGGAATGATTTTGAGCATTTTAAATTTGTGCGCGCGCGTAAACGCGCGCACGAACTTGTACGCGCGGATTTGCGCACGTTTTTTTATCTGAAATTGGCCGGAAGGATATTGATCTTATTCATGATAAATATGAATGAGAAATTACTTTCCGTTATGAAGATATACACTAAATTTTCAAAAAGTATAATGACGTTATAATATGCAATTTTGTATTTTGACTTCCAAGGCCATTATGATGACGTCAAGATGTATTTAATGGCCAAATAAGCTATGAAATCATATCTCCGACTCATACTCTATCAAAATATGAAAAAAACTTGGCATTCCTTGTTCATCCCAATGGACGTTTTATAGGCATGTTTTTGCCCATATATACTACCCTCCCATGCCATAAGTATTGCAACATGATGAAATTCGTTAAATTTGTGGTTAATGACTTCTCTTTGTTGTAGCGGTGTTTTGTTCGAAATTGAACATGCATGACCGTTGTGAAAAATGACTATTGATATATCAATAAAATGTGCCTGATAGTATGATAAAAAATGATGCACTACATATTCATTAAAACAGCACTCATTTTCATGTAATTATTTGTCTCCTGTGTAATGTGTGTGTCTATGTTGCAATACTTTTGGCACGGGAGGGTATGTAATACATGAGCTCGCACACAAGGATATTTATCTTGAACGGACGCTCATTCCGTTATTAATAGTGATAAAGGGATGAAGATGGTATCAAACATGATGACAGAGAAAATTTGGCGATTATATGTTGCAAAATGCCAGAACGCGCAAAAAACGCGCGCGCATGCGCGTTTGAGTGATTTTTTGTCAAATGCTCCATATGGCTTGAAACGTGTGCAAAATAAATTGGAAATGATTTGGAGCATTTTAAATTTTGCGCGCACGTAAACGCGCGCACAAACGCGTAGCGCGGATTTGCGCACGTTTTTTGATCTGAAATTGACCGGAAGGATATTGATCTTATTCATGATAAATATGAATGAGAAATTACTTTCCGTTATGAAGATATGATCATAAGTTGATTTTTACAAAATGGCGCCTGAATGACGTCACGATAATTTTGAGTCTTTGAAAAGTCATACAGTTCTAAGTTAGACTAAGATCTATCATCATTGAAAGTTTCATGACAATGGCTTTTGCCATTCTTGAGATATCCTGCGAACAAAATTGAGGAAGAATAATAATAAATAATAATAAATAAATAAATAATAAAAATCTTGACGAAATCAAAAGGTGATACGTATATTTCATACGTATCACCTAATAATAACAATCTTGACGAAATCAATAGGTGATACGTAGACTTCGTTACGTATCACCTAATGATTCCTTCAAAATTTGCAATTTCAACTTTCGATCGAAAATTTTAACATGATCCCAACATCTGATTAAAAAACAAAGTCACCCTTTTTCATAGCCCATGGTCTCAGCTATAACATATCCGAATTTGGGAGAAAACAGAGCACAAATGAGCGAGATAGTGCTGAAAGATGGATGTGATGTAGATTCATAGTGTGAACGAAATTCACCCTCCATAGACATAACACGCAAATGACGAAAATTTTGACATGTGGCCTTTAATTGAATTTTTTACTATGATGACATCATTTAAATGAAAATTGGTGTAGAATGATCTCGAAGACGATTGCCTCGGCTACAACATATTAAAATCTAGAAGAGAATCGATGAATATTAAGAGAAATACACTAAATTTTCCATAAACATAATGACGTCATAATATGCATTTTTGTATTTTTGACTTCCAAGGCCATTATGATGACGTCAAGATGTACTTAATGGCCAAATGAGATATGCAATCATACCTTCGACTCATACTCTATCTAAATATGGAAAAAAAATTGGCAGTCCTTATTCATATCAATGGACTTTTTATGGGCATGTTTTTGCCCATAAACGCTATGTAATACAAAAATCGCGCGTGCGGACGGTTATCTTGAACGGACGCTCGTTCCGTTATTAATAGTGATAAAGAGATAAACTTGGTATCAAATTGTTCGGAAAATTATGAGGAATATCCTGTCAAAAGTTTTTGCGGAGGAATTATTTTTCGTTCGGCCGTGACGAACGAAAACGTCCAAAAATGCGTGTTTTGCGCGATTTTTTATGAAATGCTTATAATGGCCTGAAACGTATGCAAAAAAAATTTAAGACGATTTTGAGCAATTTTAAATTTTACGCGCGCATTAACGCAAACGGGAAATGGAATTCTGAAATCCTACTTTGCAAGTGAAATATAAGCATGATCCCGGCATCTAATCGAAAAATAAAGGGCACACTTGTGATAGCTCGTTTTCTCAACTACAACATATCCGAAGCTCAGCGAAAACGAAGCTAAAACAACGGAGATTTTGCTCGTGAAACACAGGAGTGTAGAATCCAGTTTTGAGAAAAAGTCATGTCCCATAGAGAATACACGCAAAATGTGAAAAATTGACATGCCTCCTTTAATCGCAAAAATACACCATGATACTTTTGTCAAAAATAAAAATTGTGAATACTGCATTTGTAGAAAATTGTCTCACCTAAAACATATCAAAATTTGAAAGAAAATTAATCGATATCAACAGAGATACAATCAATTTTCAAAAAATATGCTGACGTCATAATATGCAAATTGAAATTTTGAGTTTGGAGGCCATTATGATGATGTCATGAGTTACTTGAGGATCAAATGAGACATGAAATCATATCTCCGACTCATAATCTATCGAAATATGAAAACATATTGGGATTTCCTATCTATTCTAAAGAGTTACAATTAATTTTATATAGGCATGTTTTTGCCCATGTATTGTGGATAAAGATAACGCAAATCCGCGCGTGCTGTCAACTTTGACGGACGCTCATTGTGTTAATAAAAGGTGAACAAATTATCAAAATGCTTGGAAAAATGTACCAAATATGATGACAGAAAAAAATCGGCGATTCTATGTTGCAAAATGCCAGTACGCGCGAAAACGCGCGCGCATGCACGTGCGCGTAATTTTTTTATCAAATGTTCCATATGGCCTGAAACGTATGTAAAAAAAATTTGGGATGATTTGGAGCATTTTAAAAAATTTCGCGCGCGTAAACGCGCGGACAAAAGCGTACGCGCATTTTTGCGCGCATTTTTTGACCTGAAATTGATTGGACAGATATTGACCTTGATCATGATAAATATGAATGAGAAATGGATTTCCGTTTTGAAGATATGATCATAAGTTAATTTTCACAAAATGGCGCCTGGATGACGTCACGATAATTTTGAGTCTTTGAAAAGTCACGCAGTTCTAAGTTAGATTAAGATCTATCATCATTGAAAGTTTCATGACAATGGCTTTATTCAATCTTGAGATATCCTGCGAACAAATTCGAGGAAGAATAATAATAAATAATAATAATAAATAAATAACAATCTTGACGAAATCAAAAGGTGATACGTAGACTTCGTTACGTATCACCTAACTAGACTTTAATTCGTCACTTAGACGAATTAGGTGATACGTATGACAATGGTTTACATAACGAATAATGCATTACACAATATATTATTTTGTAAAATGCTTCTCCCATTTATATGCTTCTCCCATTATGATCTATTCATATGTCAAGATTAAATTGTGTCTCCTTGATCATCATGAATCTAGGGAAGATAGATTGAAACAATATATGACCTTTGACCCTGTGCAGTAACCAGTTACACATTTGACTCTTATTTATATCATGAAGAACACCTTTTGACGATTTTATCTTATTCAAAGAAATGAAAATGTAATTGATAAATGATTTTCATCATTACGATAATGATGATCATGATGATAATGATCATGATCATGAGCGCAATCATGACATCTTATTGAAAAAATGAGGAGTGATTTAGATAGCATATAGTCTCAGCTACAACATACTAAAAAGTCAACAAAATCCAAGCAGAAATAACGGCGATATTGCTCGCAAAAGACAGGAATGTAGACTCCAGATTTGAGAAAAAGTCATCTCCCATAGGGATTACACGCAAAAAGTAATGGATTAAGTGAAAATAGGGTAATAATAAAGTAAAAAGGGTTGTTTATGACATTATTTGCGATTCTACGTGTTTAAATAATCAAAGGAGATGGTACAGTGAAGGTCAAAAGGAAAAAAAAAGTGAAGAAAAAAAATGTTGGAGACACCCGGACTCGAACCAGGGATCTCGAGGTTAGAAGTCAAGTGCGTTACCGATATACCAAAACATCTCCCATAGCGATTACACGTAAACGGGAAATGGAATTCTGAAATCCTACTTTGCAAGTGAAATATTGGAATGAACCCGGCATCTAATCGAAAAATAAAGGGCACACTTGTGATAGCTCATTGTCTCAGCTACAACATATCCGAAGCTCAGCGAAAACGAAGCTAAAACAACGGAGATTTTGCTCGCGAAAGACAGAAGTGTAGAATCCAGTTTTGAGAAAAAGTCATGTCCCATAGAGAATACACGCAAAATGTGAAAAATTGACATGCCTCCTTCAATCGCAAAAATACACCATGATAATTTTGTCAAAAATAAAAGTTGTGTATACTGCATTTGTAGAAAATTGTCTCAGCTAAAACATATCAAAATTTGAAAGAAAATTGATTGATATTTACAGAGATACAATCAATTTTCCAAAAATATGCTGACGTCATAATATGCAAATTAAAATTTTGAGTTTGGAGGCCATTATGATGCCTTTATGAGTTAATTGAGGATCAAATGAGACATGAAATCATATCTCCGACTCATAATCTATCCAAATATGAAAAAATATTAGGAGTTTCTATCTATTCTAAAGAGTTACAATGAATTTGATATAGGCATGTTTTTGCCAAAGTATTGTGGATAAAGATAACGCAAATCCGCGCGTGCTGTCAACTTTGACGGACGCTCATTGGGTTATTAAAAGGTGAGCAAGTTATCAAAATGCTTGAAAAAATGTGCCAAATACGATGACAGAAAAAAATCGGCGATTCTATGTTGCAAAATGCCAGTACGCGCGAAAATGCGCGCGCATGCGCGTGTGCGTAATTTTTTTATCAAATGCTCCATATGGCCTGAAACGTATGTAAAAAAAATTTGGGATGATTTAGAGCATTTTAAAAAAAATCGCGCGCGTAAACGCGCGGACAAAAGCGTACGCGCATTTTTGCGCGCATTTTTTGACCTGAAATTGACCAGACGGATATTGATCTTAATCATGATAAATATGAATGAAAAATTACTATCCGTTATGAAGATATGATCATTAGTTGATTTTCACAAAATGGCGCCTGGATGACGTCACGATAATTTTGAGTCTTTGAAAAGACACGCAGTTCTAAGTTAGACTAAGATCTATCATCATTGAAAGATTCATAACAATGGCTTCATTCAGTCTTGAGATATCCTGCGAACAAATTCGAGGAAGAATAAATAATAATAATAACTAGACATAATACTTGTTTGGAACAAGTATAGGTGGGCTGGTCAACTAAAATTTGAGACAAAATAGAGCAAAAATAAGCGAGATACTGCTAAAAAACAATGTCATGTAGATTAATGATGTGAACGAAATTCACGTTCCATAGGCATAACACGCAACTTAAGAAATTTCTGATATGTGCCTTTCATCGTAAATTTCACTATGATGTCGTGATCAAAATGTAAAATGGTGAAACTGAGCTTGTAGAGAATTGTCTTTGCTACAACATATCGAAATTTGGAAGAAAATCGATCAATATTTACAGAGATGCAATCAATTTTCCATAAATATGCTGACGTCATTATATGCAAATTCGTATTTTGAGTTCCAAGGCCATTATGATGATGTCACGATACACTTAATGGCCAAATGAGACATGGAATAATTTCTCCGACTCATACTCTATCTAAATATGAAAACAAATTGAAGGTCACGGCTCATTCCAAAGAGCTATAATGGATTTTGTATAGGCATGTTTTTGCCCATATATGCTATGTATTAAAAGAGCTCGCGCGCACAGACGTTTATCTTGAATTGACGCTCATCTTGTTATTAATGGTCATAAAGAGATAAACATGGTATCAAATTCCTCGAAAAAATATGAGAAATATCATGAAAGAAAAAAAAATGGCGATTCTATGTTTTGTAATGTTGTTACGCGCGAAAACGCGCGCGCATGCTCGTACGCGCGATTTTTTATAAAATGCTTAAAATGACCTGAAACGTATGCAAAAAAAAATTGAAACGATTTTGAGCATTTTAAATTTTTGCGCGCGCACTGACGTGCGGACGTACGCGCAAGTGCGCGCTTTTTGACATGAAATTGACCGGACTGATATTGACCTTAATCATGATAAATATGAATGAGAAATAACTTACCGTTATGAAAATATGATCATGAGTAAATTTTCAGAAAATTTCAGAAAATGGCGCCTAGATGACGTCATCAGTCAAGGTCAAGGTTTAAAACCTTACCGTGTTTTCTTTATATGCCTATACATATGTGTGCCAAATTTCAAGTTATTTGATTTAGCCATTTTCAAGTTATTTTGCTAACAAAAAGTGGGTCGAAATAAGAAAAATAAATAATAAACTAGACATATAATACTTGTTTGGAACAAGTATAGGTGGGCTGGTCAACTAAAATTTGAGACAAAATAGAGCAAAAATAAGCGACATACTGCTTACAAATTCTTAAAAGACAATATCATGTAGATTCATAACGTGAACTAAATTCACCTTCTATAGGCATAACACGCAAATTATGAAGTTTTTGACATGAGGCCTTTAACCAAAATTTTCACTATGATGACGTCATCAAAATGAAAAATGGTTATTACTGCGCTTGTAGAGAATTGTCTTAGCTACAACATATCGAATTTTTGAAGAAAATTGATCAACATTTACAGAGATAAAATAAATTTTACATAAATATGCTGACGTCATAATATGCAAATTCGTATTTTGAGTTCCAAGGCCATTGTGATGATGTCACGATACACTTAATGGCCAAATGAGACATGGAATCATATTTCCGACTCATACTCTATCTAAATATGAAAAAAAATTGAGGATTCCGGTGCATTCCAAAGAGCTATAACGGATTTTGTATAGGCATGTTTTTGCCCATATATGCTATGTATTAAAAGAGCTCGTGCGCACTGACATTTATCTTGAATTTACGCTCATCTTGTTAATAATGGTCATAAAGAGATAAACATGGTATCAAATTCCTTGAAAAAATATGAGAAATATCATGAAAAAAAAAAAATGGCGATTCTATGTTTGTTAATGGTGTTACGCGCGAAAACGCGCGCGCATGCTCGTACGCGCGATTTTTTATAAAATGCTTAAAATGACCTGAAACGTATGCAAAATAAATTTGAGACGATTTTGAGCATTTAAAAATTTTGCGCGCGCACTGACGCGCGGACGTACGCGCATGCGCGCGTTTTTTGACCTCAAATTGACTGGACTGATATTGACCATGATCATAATAAGTATGAATGAGAAATACCTTTTGGTTATGAAGATATGATCATGAGTATATTTTCAGAAAATTTCACAAAATGGCGCCTAGATGACGTCATCAGTCAAGGTCAAGGTTGAAAACCTCACCGTGTCTTGTCCATATGCCTATACATATGTGTGCCAAATATCAAAGCATTTGATTGAACCATTTCAAAGTTATCTTGCTAACAAAAAAGTGGGTCGAAATAAGAAAAATAAACTAGATTTGTAATACTTGTTTGGAACAAGTATAGGTGGGCTGATCCAACAAAAAATTGAGACAAAATAAAGGGTACATTTGAGATAGCTTTTTGTCTCAGCTACAACATACTCGAAGTTCAGCGTAAATGAAGCTAAAACGATGTAGAAATTGCTCGCGAAAGATGGGAATGTAGAATCGAGTTTTGAGAAAAAGTCATGTCCCATAGAGAATACACGCAAAATGTAATAAATTGACATGCCTCCTTTAATCGCAAAAATACGCCATGATGCCTTTGTCAAAATGAAAAAAAATAGCAACTACATTTGTAGAAAATTGTCTCAGCTAGAACATATCAAAATTTGGAAAAAAATCGATCAATATTTACAGAGATACAATCAATTTTCCATAAATATGCTGACGTCATAATATGCAAATTGGAATTTTGAGTTCGGAGGCCATTATGATGACGTCATGAGTTAATTGAGGGTCAAATGAGACATGAAACAATATCTCCGAATCATACTCTATTAAAATATGAAAAAAAATTGGGGTCACCTTGCATCCTAAAGAGCTACAATGGATTTTGTATAGGCATGTTTTTGCCCATATATGCTATGTATTACAAGAGCTCGCGCGCACGGAAATTTTTGTTAACTCTTACACTGCCATGAGACTGCTAGCGCGCTATTGTTATAGTGCCATGTGCACGCGAGCGTGCTGTCGATTGAAAGCCACGTTCATGCTAGCGAGCCACCGCTACGGTGCTTCGTGCGCGCTAGCGCGCAGATGTAATAACAGTTATTGTTCATGCCCATTGCACCGTGTTGAGTGCTTTTGCAGCGCTATTGAAAGTACCGTCGCGTGCATCAGATTATCGGCTTTGGATTACGCGTCTTTGTATACAACAGTCAGATTGGATTTTCTCGAGTAATTTAGAGATTTGTTTTTGATATCATATATCATCATTATGCCTCCCCATCGCATTGGATTGGTTCGACAACTCACTGATAGTGCTTAATTTACTTCAGCAAAATTACAAATTCATGAAATGATATTGGTATCAATGGAAAAAGGGTGAAATTTCCTACAACTCTCATGTACAATGTTTGTTTATACAACATACGAATGAGAAGTTATAGTGGATCAAACATAGTAAAGATTTTAAAAACACGCACTTGAACCAACCCTAAAATTAACTTGGCACGCAGGGGCTTTGTTGCTGGCACAATAGAGATTAGCACTGTGGCACTGGGTGCATTGTATGGGTGGCAGCTTAAGAGTTAAACGGTCGATTATTCCGTTATTAATAGTCATAAAGAGACAAACATGGTATCAATTTGTTTGTAAAAATATGTGGAATATTATGAAAGAAAAAAAATGGCGATTCTATGTTGTGCATTAGTTTTACGCGCGAAAACGCGCACGCATGCGCGTGTGCGCGATTTTTTATAAAGTGCGCGATTTTTTATAAAATGCTTAGAATGGCCTAAAACGTATGCAAAATGATTTTGAGACGATTTTGAGCATTTCAAAATTTTGCGCGCGCATTGACGCGCGGACGTACGCGCACGCGCCGTTATTTGACCTGAAATTGACCGGACGGATATTGACCTTGATCATGGTAAATATGAATGAGAAATAGCTTTTGGTTATGAAGATATGATCATGAGTTGATTTTCGTAAAATTTTACAAAATGGCGCCTAGATGACGTCATCAGTGAAGGTCAATGTTGAAAACGTTATTGTGCTTTGTACATATGCCTATACATATGTGTGTCAAATTTCAAGGCATTTGATTGAGCCATTTTCAAGTTATCTTGCTAACAAAAAAGTGGTTAGAAATAAGAAAAATATTTAATAACTAGACATATAATACTTGTTTGGAACAAGTATAGGTGGGCTGGTCAACTAACATTTGAGACAAAATAGAGCAAAAATAAGCGACATACTGCTTACAAATTCTTAAAAGACAATATCATGTAGATTCATAACGTGAACTAAATTCACCTTCTATAGGCATAACACGCAAATTATGAAGTTTTTGACATGAGGCCTTTAATCAACATTTTCACTATGATGACGTCATCAAAATGAAAAATGGTTATAACTGCGCTTGTAGAAAATTGTCTTAGCTACAACATACCGACATTTTGAAGAAAATTGATCAATATTTACAGAGATACAATCAATTTTACATAAATATGCTGACGTCATAATATGCAAATTCGTTTTTTGAGTTCCAAGGCCATTGTGATGATGTCACGATACACTTAATGGCCAAATGAGACATGGAATCATATTTCCGACTCATACTCTATCTTAATATGAAAAAAAATTGAGGATCCCGGTGCATTCCAAAGAGCTATAACGGATTTTGTATAGGCATGTTTTTGCCCATATATGCTATGTATTAAAAGACCTCGCGCGCACTGACATTTATCTTGAATTTACGCTCATCTTGTTAATAATAGTCATAAAGAGATAAACATGGTATCAAATTCCTTGAAAAAATATGAGAAATATCATGAAAGAAAAAAAAATGGCGATTCTATGTTTTGTAGTGGTGTTACGCGCGAAAACGCGCGCGCATGCTCGTACGCGCGATTTTTTATAAAATGCTTAATATGACCTGAAACGTATGCAAAATAAATTTGAGACGATTTTGAGTATTTAAAAATTTTGCGCGCGCACTGACGCGCGGACGTACGCGCACGCGCGCGTTTTTTGACCTGAAATTAACCGGATTGATATTAACCTTAATCATGATAAATATGAATGAAAAATACCTTTTGGTTATGAAGATATGATCATGAGATGATTTTCAGAAAATTTCACAAAATGGCGCCTAGATGACGTCATCAGTCAAGGTCAAGGTTGAAAACCTTACCGTGTTTTGTCCATATGCCTATACATATGTGTGTCAAATATCAAAGCATTTGATTGAACCATTTCAAAGTTATCGTGCTAACAAAAAAGTGGCAAGAATTAAGAAAAATAAATAAATAATAAATAATAAATAAATAAATAAAGGCAATTTTAACAAAAATATAAGGTGGTCTGTATTAGATACAGCCCACCTGACTAGACATATAATACTTGTTTGGAACAAGTATAGGTGGGCTGGTCAATTAACATTTGAGACAAAATAGAGCAAAAATAAGCGACATACTGCTTACAAATTCTTAAAAGACAATATCATGTAGATTCATAACGTGAACTAAATTCACCTTTTATAGGCATAACACGCAAATTATGAAGTTTTTGACATGAGGCCTTTAATCAAAATTTTCACTATGATGACGTCATCAAAATGAAAAATGGTTATTACTGCGCTTGTAGAAAATTGTCTTAGCTACAACATATCAAAATTTTGAAGAAAATTGATCAATATTTACAGAGATACAATCAATTTTACATAAATATGCTGACGTCATAATATGCAAATTCGTATTTTGAGTTCCAAGGCCATTGTGATGATGTCACGATACACTTAATGGCCAAATGAGACATGAAATCATATTTCCGACTCATACTTTATCTAAAGATGAAAAAAATTGAGGATCCCGGTGCATTTCAAAGAGCTATAACGGATTTTGTATAGGCATGTTTTTGCCTATATATGCTATGTATTAAAAGAGCTCGCGCGCACTGACATTTATCTTGAATTTACGCTCATCTTGTTCATAATGGTCATAAAGAGATAAACATGGTATCAAATTCCTTGAAAAAATATGAGAAATATCATGAAAGAAAAAAAAATGGCGATTCTATGTTTTGTAATGGTGTTACGCGCGAAAACGCGCGCGCATGCTCATACGCGCGATTTTGTATAAAATGCTTAAAATGACCTGAAACGTATGCGAAATAAATTTGAGACGATTTTGAGCATTTAAAATTTTTGCGCGCGCACTGACGCGCGGACGTACGCGCACGCGCGCGTTTTTTGACCTGAAATTGACCGGACTGATATTGACCTTGATCATGATAAATATGAACGAGAAATGAATTTTGGTTATGAAGATATGATCATGAGTTGATTTTCAGAAAATTTCACAAAATGGCGCCTAGATGACGTCATCAGTCAAGGTCAAGGTTGAAAACCTTACCGTGTCTTGTCCATATGCTTATACATATGTGTGTCAAATATCAAAGCATTTGATTGAACCATTTCAAAGTTATCTTGCTAACAAAAAAGTGGCTATAATTAAGAAAAATAAATAAATAATAAATAATAAATAAATAAATAAAGGCAATTTTAACAAAAATATAAGGTGGTCTGTATTAGATACAGCCCACCTGATAAATAAATAAAGGCAATTTTAACAAAAATATAAGGTGGTCTGTATTAGATACAGCCCACCTGATAAATAAACTAGACATATAATACTTGTTTGGAACAAGTATAGGTGGGCTGGTCAACTAAAATTTGAGACAAAATAGAGCAAAAATAAGCGACATACTGCTTACAAATTCTTAAAAAACAATATCATGTAGATTCATAACGTGACCTAAATTCACCTTCTATAGGCATAACACGCAAATTATGTAGTTTTTGACATGAGGCCTTTAATCAAAATTTTCACTATGATGACGTCATCAAAATGAAAAATGGTTAATATTGCGCTTGTAGAGAATTGTCTTAGCTACAACATATCGAAATTTTGAAGAAAATTGATCAATATTTACAGAGATACAATCAATTTTACATAAATATGCTGACGTCATAATATGCAAATTCGTATTTTGAGTTCCAAGGCCATTGTGATGATGTCACGATACACTTAATGGCCAAATGAGACATGGAATCATATTTCCGACTCATACTCTATCTTAATATGAAAAAGAATTGAGGATCCCGGTGCATTCCAAAGAGCTATAACGGATTTTGTATAGGCATGTTTTTGCCCATATATGCTATGTATTAAAAGACCTTGCGCGCACTGACATTTATCTTGAATTTACGCTCATCTTGTTAATAATAGTCATAAAGAGATAAACATGGAATCAAATTCCTTGAAAAAATATGAGAAATATCATGAAAGAAAAAAAAATGGCGATTCTATGTTTTTTAATGTGTTACGCGCGAAAACGCGCGCGCATGCTCGTACGCGCGATTTTTTATAAAATGCTTAAAATGACCTGAAACGTATGCAAAAAAAATTTGAGACGATTTTGAGCATTAAAAAATTTTGCGCGCGCATTGACGCGCGGACGTACGCGCACGCGCGAATTTTTTGACCTGAATTTAACCGGACTGATATTGACCTTGATCATGATAAATATGAATGAGAAATACCTTTTGGTTATGAAGATATGATCATGAGATGATTTTCAGAAAATTTCACAAAATGGCGCCTAGATGACGTCATCAGTCAAGGTCAAGGTTGAAAACCTTACCGTGTCTTGTCCATATGCCTATACATATGTGTGTCAAATATCAAAGCATTTGATCGAACCATTTCAAAGTTATCTTGCTAACAAAAAAGTGGCAAGAATTAAGAAAAATAAATAAATAATAAATAATAAATAAATAAATAAAGGCAATTTTAACAAAAATATAAGGTGGTCTGTATTAGATACAGCCCACCTGATAATAAATAATAAACTAGACATAATACTTGTTTGGAACAAGTATAGGTGGGCTGGTCAACTTAAATTTGAAAACAAAATAGAGCAAAATTAAGCGAGATACTGCTTGAAAATTCTTAAAAAACACTATCAAGTAGATTCATTACGTGAACGAAATTCACCTTCTATAGTCATAACACGCAAATTATGAAATTTCTGACATGAGGCCTTCAATCAAAATTTTCACTCTGATGACGTCATCAAAATGAAAAAGGGTAATTATTGAACTTGTAGAGAATTATCTTAGCTACAACATATTGAAATTTTGAAGAAAATCAATCAATATATACAGAGATACAATCAATTTTCCATAAATATGCTGTCGTCATAATATGCAAATTCGTATTTTGAGTTCCAAGGCCATTAAGATGATGTCACGATACACTTCATGGCCAAATGAGACATGAAATCATATTTCTGACAAAACTCTTTTCAAATATTAAAACAGAATTGGGGTCCAGGTGCATCCCAAAGAGCTATAATGGATTGTGTATAGGCATTTTTTTGCCCATGTATGTTATGTATTACAAGAGCTCGCGCGCACTGACATTTATCTTTAATTTACGCTCATCTTGTTAATAATGGTCATAAAGAGATGAACATGGTATCAAATTCCTTGAAAAAATATGAGAAATATCATGAAAGAAAAAAAATGGCGATTCTATGTTTTGTAGTGGTGTAACGCGCGAAAACGCGCGCGCATGCTCGTACGCGCGATTTTTTATAAAATGCTTAATATGACCTGAAACGTATGCAAAATAAATTTGAGACGATTTTGAGCATTTAAAAATTTTGCGCGCGCACTGACGCGCGGTCGTACGCGCACGCGCGCGTTTTTTGACCTGAAATTAACCGGACTGATATTAACCTTAATCATGATAAATATGAATGAAAAATACCTTTTGGTTATGAAGATATGATCATGAGATGATTTTCAGAAAATTTCACAAAATGGCGCCTAGATGACGTCATCAGTCAAGGTCAAGGTTGAAAACCTTACCGTGTCTTGTCCATATGCCTATACATATGTGTGTCAAATATCAAGGCATTTGATTGAACCAATTCAAAGTTATCTTGCTAACAAAAAAGTGGCAAGAATTAAGAAAAATAAATAAATAACTAGACATATAATACTTGTTTGGAACAAGTATAGGTGGGCTGGTCAACTAAAATTTGAGACAAAATAGAGCAAAAATAAGCGACATACTGCTTACAAATTCTTAAAAGACAATATCATGTAGATTCATAACGTGAACTAAATTCACCTTCTATAGGCATAACACGCAAATTATGAAGTTTTTGACATGAGGCCTTTAATCAAAATTTTCACTATGATGACGTCATCAAAATGAAAAATGGTTATTACTGCGCTTGTAGAGAATTGTCTTAGCTACAACATATCGAAATTTTGAAGAAAATTGATCAATATCTACAGAGATACAATCAATTTTACATAAATATGCTGACGTCATAATATGCAAATTCGTATTTTGAGTTCCAAGGCCATTGTGATGATGTCACGATACACTTAATGGCCAAATGAGACATGGAATCATATTTCCGACTCATACTCTATCTTAATATGAAAAAAAATTGAGGATCCCGGTGCATTCCAAAGAGCTATAACGGATTTTGTATAGGCATGTTTTTACCCATATATGCTATGTATTAAAAGACCTCGCGCGCACTGACATTTATCTTGAATTTACGCTCATCTTGTTAATAATGGTCATAAAGAGATAAACATGGAATCAAATTCCTTGAAAATATATGAGAAATATCATGAAAGAAAAAAAAATGGCGATTCTATGTTTTTTAATGGTGTTACGCGCGAAAACGCGCGCGCATGCTCGCGCGCGCGATTTTTTATAAAATGCTTAAAATGACCTGAAACGTATGCAAAATAAATTTGAGACGATTTTGAGCATTTAAACATTTTGCGCGCGCATTGACGCGCGGACGTACGCGCACGCGCGCGCTTTTTTACATGAAATTGACCGGACTGATATTGACCTTGATCATGATAAATATGAATGAGAAATAACTTACCGTTATGAAAATATGATCATGAGTAAATTTTCAGAAAATTTCACAAAATGGCGCCTAGATGACGTCATCAGTCAAGGTCAAGGTTTAAAACCTTACCGTGTTTTCTCCATATGCCTATACATATGTGTGCCAAATTTCAAGTTATTTGATTTAGCCATTTTCAAGTTATTTTGCTAACAAAAAGTGGGTCGAAATAAGAAAAATAAATAAATAACTAGACATATAATACTTGTTTGGAACAAGTATAGGTGGGCTGGTCAACTAACATTTGAGACAAAATAGAGCAAAAATAAGCGACATACTGCTTACAAATTCTTAAAAAACAATATCATGTAGATTCATAACGTGAACTAAATTCACCTTCTATAGGCATAACACGCAAATTATGAAGTTTTTGACATGAGGCCTTTAATCAAAATTTTTACTATGATGACGTCATCAAAATGAAAAATAGTTATTACTGCACTTGTAGAGAATTGTCTTAGCTACAACATATCGAAATTTTGAAGAAAATTGATCAATATTTACAGAGATACAATCAATTTTACATAAATATGCTGACGTCATAATATACAAATTCGTATTTTGAGTTCCAAGGCCATTGTGATGATGTCACGATACACTAAATGGCCAAATGAGACATGGAATCATATTTCCGACTCATACTCTATCTTAATATGAAAAAAAATTGAGGATCCCGGTGCATTCCAAAGAGCTATAACGGATTTTGTATAGGCATGTTTTTGCCCATATATGCTATGTATTAAAAGACCTCGCGCGCACTGACATTTATCTTGAATTTACGCTCATCTTGTTAATAATGGTCATAAAGAGATAAACATGGAATCAAATTCCTTGAAAAAATATGAGAAATATCATGAAAGAAAAAAAAATGGCGATTCTATGTTTTTTAATGGTGTTACGCGCGAAAACGCGCGCGCATGCTCGTACGCGCGATTTTTTATAAACTGCCTAAAATGACCTGAAACGTATGCAAAATAAATTTGAGACGATTTTGAGCATTTTAAATTTTTGCGCGCGCATTGACGCGCGGATGTACGCGCATGCGCGCGTTTTTTGACCTGACATTGACTGGATTGATATTGACCTTAATCATGATAAATATGAATGAGAAATTCCTTTTGGTTATGAAGATATAATCATAAGTTAATTTTCACAAAATGGCGCCTAGATGACGTCATCAGTCAAGGTCAAGGTTGAAAACGTTATTTTGATTTATTTTTATGCCTATACATATGTGTATCAAATATCAAAGCATTTGATTGAACCATTTCAAAGTTATCTTGCTAACAAAAAAGTGGGTCGAAATAAGAAAAATAAATAAATAATAAATAAAGGCAATTTTAACAAAATTATAAGGTGGTCTGTATTAGATACAGCCCACCTGACTAGACATATAATACTTGTTTGGAACAAGTATAGGTGGGCTGGTCAACTAACATTTGAGACAAAATAGAGCAAAGATAAGCGACATAATGCTTACAAATTCTTAAAAGACAATATCATGTAGATTCATAACGTGAACTAAATTCACCTTCTATAGGCATAACACGCAAATTATGAAGTTTTTGACATGAGGCCTTTAATCAAAATTTTTACTATGATGACGTCATCAAAATGAAAAATGGTTATTACTGCGCTTGTAGAGAATTGTCTTAGCTACAACATATCGAAATTATGAAGAAAATTGATCAATATTTACAGAGATACAATCAATTTTACATAAATATGCTGACGTCATAATATGCAAATTCGTATTTTGAGTTCCAAGGCCATTGTGATGATGTCACGATACACTTAATGGCCAAATGAGACATGGAATCATATTTCCGACTCATACTCTATCTTAATATGAAAACAAATTGAGGATCCCGGTGCATTCCAAAGAGCTATAACGGATTTTGTATAGGCATGTTTTTGCCCATATATGCTATGTATTAAAAGACCTCGCGCGCACTGACATTTATCTTGAATTTACGCTCATCTTGTTAATAATGGTCATAAAGAGATAAACATGGAATCAAATTCCTTGAAAAAATATGAGAAATATCATGAAAGAAAAAAAAATGGCGATTCTATGTTTTTTAATGGTGTTACGCGCGAAAACGCGCGCGCATGCTCGTACGCGCGATTTTTTATAAAATGCTTAAAATGACCTAAAACGTATGCAAAATAAATTTGAGACGATTTTGAGCATTTAACAATTTTGCGCGCGCATTGACGCGCGGACGTACGCGCACGCGCCTGTTTTTTGACCTGAAATTGACCGGACTGATATTGACCTTGATCATGATAAATATGAATGAGAAATACCTTTTGGTTATGAAGATATGATCATGAGTTGATTTTCAGAAAATTTCACAAAATGGCGCCTAGATGACGTCATCAGTCAAGGTCAAGGTTAAAAACCTTACTGTGTTTTGTCCACATGCCTATACATATGTGTGCCAAATTTCAAAGCATTTGATTGAATAATTTCAAAGATATCTTGCTAACAAAAAGTGGGTCGAAATAAGAAAAATAAATAATAAAGGCGATTTTAACAAAAATATAAGGTGGTCTGTATTAGATACAGCCCACCTGATAAAGGCGATTTTAACAAAAATATAAGGTGGTCTGTATTAGATACAGCCCACCTGATAAATAAATAAAGACGATTTTAACAAAAATATAAGGTGGTCTGTATTAGATACAGCCCACCTGATAAATAAATAAAGACGATTTTAACAAAAATATAAGGTGGTCTGTATTAGATACAGCCCACCTGACTAGACATATAATACTTGTTTGGAACAAGTATAGGTGGGCTGGTCAACTAAAATTTGACACGTAATAGAGCAAAAATAAGCGACATACTGCTTACAAATTCTTAAAAGACAATATCATGTAGATTCATAACGTGAACTAAATTCACCCTCTATAGGCATAACACGCAAATTATGAAGTTTTTGACATGAAGCCTTTAATCAACATTTTCACTATGATGACGTCATCAAAATGAAAAATGGTTATTACTGCGCTTGTAGAGAATTGTCTTAGCTACAACATATCGAAATTTTGAAGAAAATTGATCAATATTTACAGAGATACAATCAATTTTACATAAATATGCTGACGTCATAATAAGCAAATTCGTATTTTGAGTTCCAAGGCCATTGTGATGATGTCACGATACACTTAATGGCCAAATGAGACATGGAATCATATTTCCGACTCATACTCTATCTTAATATGAAAAAAAATTGAGGATCCCGGTGCATTCCAAAGAGCTATAACGGATTTTGTATAGGCATGTTTTTGCCCATATATGCTATGTATTAAAAGACCTCGCGCGCACTGACATTTATCTTGAATTTACGCTCATCTTGTTAATAATGGTCATAAAGAGATAAACATGGAATCAAATTCCTTGAAAAAATATGAGAAATATCATGAAAGAAAAAAAAATGGCGATTCTATGTTTTTTAATGGTGTTACGCGCGAAAACGCGCGCGCATGCTCGTACGCGCGATTTTTTATAAAATGCCTAAAATGACCTAAAACGTATGCAAAAAAAATTTGAGACGATTTTGAGCATTTAACATTTTTGCGCGCGCATTGACGCGCGGACGTACGCGCACGCGCGCGTTTTTTTACCTGAAATTGACTTGACTGATATTGACCTTGATCATAATAAATATGAATGAGAAATACCTTTTGGTTATGAAGATATGATCATGAGTTTATTTTCAGAAAAATTTCACAAAATGGCGCCTAGATGACGTCATCAGTCAAGGTCAAGGTTGAAAACCTTACCGTGTTTTGTCCATATGCCTATACATATGTATGTCAAATTTCAAAGCATTTGATTGAACAATTTCAAAGTTATTTTGCTAACAAAAAGTGGGTCGAAATAAGAAAAATAAATAATAAATAATAAATAAATAATAAAGGCGATTTTAACAAAAATATAAGGTGGTCTGTATTAGATACAGCCCACCTGATAAATAATAAATAAATAAATAAAGGCAATTTTAACAAAAATATAAGGTGGTCTGTATTAGATACAGCCCACCTGATAAATAAATAAAGGCAATTTTAACAAAAATATAAGGTGGTCTGTATTAGATACAGCCCACCTGATAATAATAGGCATTTGTATAGCGCCGTCTATCTAGACAATGCTATTCCGAGGCGCACAAGAAAAATAGAAAGAATGAGAAAGTTTAGACGAGAAAGTTCGGATAAGTGTTATAGTGCAAAGTACAGGTATTGTTAAAAAAAGATAAGATTTCAGCTTAGATTTAAAGGTCTCCAAGGAAGTTATGATTCTCAAATTAAATGGTAAATTATTCCAAATACAAGGTGCTGCAGATGAAAAAGCCCTCTCACCATAGGCTACTCGTGTCTTTGGGATCTTAAGAAGATGCTGGTGTGATGATTTTAGACTACGAGCTGGTGTATAATGCATAACAAGGCTTTGTAAATCGTTTGGTGCTAATCCGTTTACAGCCTTCCATGTATGGAAAGCCGTTGGTATGGAAAGCCGTTGAGGACTTTATTCACGTGCCCCAGACGTATGGAACGCGGCACACGTCTGCTAAATTGACCAATCACCGCCTGTTATTTAGCAGGCGCGTGCAAGGTGCGATAGCACACGCCTGTTACTTTATTAGCACACGTGTGCCCTTTTCCAGACGGATGCTGTTTACTGCGCATGCGTCTGGAATTGATCGACCAATCAGATACCTTGTTTAATATGGAGTTTAATGTGTGTGTACGGTGAGTGCATGCAGCGCAAACAAGCAAAAATGTGCCGGGCACGTGGTGATCGACGCACGTGGTACTCTTAAAAGTATTGACTTTGATTTCTATGTCAGAAAAGAAGTATACATTGTACGAGTACTTCCATTGAGGTTGGAACTTTCTGATGCAAAGAATAGTATGTCAAATTATAAACGAGGTACCGAACTGCTATATGAACGTTTATCCTCCACCTAGTATTGGAGTTTGTAAATACTATAAAGCTAGTCTAGGGTTGATAAAGAAAAGGTAATATCATGAATGGTAGTTTCCAGATTTAAAATCTATCATTCAGAACCTACTCTAATTGCAAATTAGGTGATATACTATGCAACAGTGCCATTGTGATAATGTGTATGATCCAGTGTATATACATAGTGTTGGAACAACAGAGTAGATCTCTCCCCCTCTTCCATCTCTCCCTTATCTCTCTTGGGTCAGTCTGTACAGAGGTCAACCTCATTCGTGGTAGGGGAACACACACACTCTCTCTCTTTCTCTCCCTTTCTTCCCCAATATTCTCGTTAATATTGTGTTGTTGAGCAACACTCTCCATTGGGCTAGGACAGGGTGATTAGTGATAGGAGGCATGTTTGCTTAAGAGCTCAGATTAGAAGTTGGAAACACTGTGAAGAGTTTGCATTTGCTTGGCACAAGGGATTGTCTGACCATTATTATTTGGTAGTTTTCAATCGAATAAACCTGCTCATAATTATCCCATAGGCCTAATTGTATTTAAGGGTTGTTGATTGGCTTATAATACAACATGTATTGCTGTATATTGCATAAGTGGAAGTTATCACATTTCTTAGAGACAATCAATATTCTTTAGTCTATATTTCTTGTCTTGTATATAGTTTATGATTATTCCTTTATATTTATATGTCATATGGGTAGTCGAAGCATAATAATAGTGCAATAATTATAGGTGAATCACATGCAGATTGCAGTATTGATTGATAAGCTCGTTTTCCTAAAACGATATTTACACCTGAGATTATGTATGTGTTGTGTGCTGGAGGAATACAACATATTTCTATGTTTGTATTATTATTTCTAAATCTGAGAGGATAATAGATTAGCGCGTTTAGATGAGATTGCCTAGGTACAATGAAGGTTTAATTTAGAGTTAGGGTATAACGAATCACCATCAGGGGCGTCTCCAAAGGGGGGGTGTGGGGGTGCGACACCCCCCACCTGTCAGGATATTGTCGGAAAAATTGCGCTGCCGTCGGGACAAAAGAGAAAAGGGAGAGGGGAAAATAGAGAGGGAAAGGGAAAGAAAAGAAAAAAGAAAGGAAAAGAAAAGAAAGAAAGGAAAAGATAGAAGAAAGGAAAAGAAAGGAAAGAAAAGAAAAGAAAGAAAGAGAAAAAAGAAAAAGAGGGAGGAGAGGAAAGAAAAGAAAAGAAAGAAAAGAAAGAAAAGGAAAAAAAGAAGAAAAAAGAG
>JAVYIG010017834.1:0-24012 GCA_035222895.1 Strongylocentrotus droebachiensis | reverse complement strand
ACCTGAAAAGTGTGGGCACAGTGCCCCCCACCGGGAGTGCCGCCTCTGGCATAATGGGCAAAAGTGAGAGAAAAACCCCGGAAAATCATGTCATTTCAGTAACATTTGTATATCACTGGTATCGAATTAGAAATAAACCAGGTTTGAATTTTAATGGGGGGTGGGGGGGGGGGGGGGTCAACTGCCCCCCAAGCCCCCACCCCCACCAGTACGCCAGTGCATTGAATTATACTGTTATCTCTCAACATGCAATGATATTATTGGATCCCTTTTTATTGATTTTGTGATTCCCGGTAATAAGAATATAATCGTCGGCGTGATGTATCAACCCCAAGGCCCAAGTTCGAACGCGCAAGAACTTTTATTGTATTTATCTGACCTATAACATAACGCCAATAAAGATTGTTTTTGTTGATGGGAGACTTTAATATAGACCTGTTAAAGCACTTATTTCTTGAAGCAATTTTTGTCTCTACTTCTTTCTTGCCACTTATTTCAAAGCCAACTCGTGTTGCAAATACATCTGCTACTTTAATAGATAATATTTTTGTTAATGTTATTGCACATTTTGATTCTTACATTATTCTTTCGGACATATCTGACCATTACCCCATTGTGACTCACTACACGGTTTCACAGCCATTTAACAACAATGGTCCTAAGTTCCTAACCCAAGTAGACGTTAAATAACGATAGAGAATTAAGCTCGCCTTGGCGCTAATCTTTGTAGGTGCCCCTTTTTTTTCAGAAAGTGCCCGTTTGGTTGTTGCACCCCCACTATGAAAGACGCTCAGGAGCGCACGTCGCGCGCACGTGAGTGACAGTAATACAATTCGGTTTTGGGAAGGAGGTAGTGTTTACCTTATCTGTTATAAACTAGTAGCAATGGCCCACGGACATTTATCTTATATATGCCGTTTATTTCATTACCCGGTATAATATTTTCCGTGTGATCCTGGCCTTTTAAAGTACTCCTACGTCAGCTTGTACTTAGCTGTTAATGAATCTGCATGGTTCATGTTTGGCCGATGTTGATAATTTTGGTGAGAAATTTCTTTTGTTTTCCCCCTTTTGAATTAAATTTATTTCATCTAAGTTTAGCATTTTATCAACCTGATATATTTCATGATTGTATGCGATAACAATGATTTTTGAGACTATTTCCCCCCTCGATACTGTCTTCAAATCACATTTAGCAGTGTTGGTCGTGGTCAAGTATATAAAGAGGCTCTCTGCAGGGTTTAAAACAAGAATTCGCGAATAAAAAGATTTAAAAAAATTGCTTGCACCCGCAAGTTTAGGTGTGTGTGTGCAGGGGCGTACGCAGGGGGGGGGGGGGTTGGGGTTCAAACCCCCCCTTTGGTATTTTTATGTGTGTAAACCCCCCTAAAAAAACCTAAAACCCCCTTTGGATTTTTTTTTTTTTTTTTTTTTTTTTTTAATTAAAAAAAAAATATATATATATATATGCCCACGGCTAACCTAAATAGGTGACCTTACCCCCCCCCCCCCCACGAAGAAAAATGTCAAATTTTCAAATTTCGAGACCAAAAAAAAAGAAAAAAGTGTCCGCTTACTTGAGTATGTTCAAGAGTTACCATTTAATTCAATCGACGCACATCTTATATATAATATTCGATAGAAGGTCAATTTATCTTATATAATAGTAAATATAAATGATATAGAATATATTAGTATTACCCATTGTGTCATTTTTTAAAATTTCTCTCATACCTTGTTTTAAACTTAATTTGAAATGAACAATACTGTATGAATGAGAATGTAATTTCCACAGTTATTTTGCTGTTTTAGATGACCGAGAGCAGTACTTTGTTTTTTAATAAAAAACGTTATTAAAACTCAAACCATATGCAAGTAAATAAACATATAACATCTACGGTGTCATGTAATCATGGATACCCCAGATTTAAAAACATTGTCCTATGCTTTATAATGTATTATTTGACATTGAACAGAACTGAATTCCGCCAGTCCTCCCAGATTCGAGGAGGGGTGGGGGGGGGGGGGGGCATTGTTTGGGAGCCGGAGAGAGATGTATGGAGGGGCGGTAAGATATCTTTTTTAGGTTACGACGACTATTTGCAAGCACATCAAATGTAAATGAACCATTTAATGTATAGCATGCGTAACGTGGAAACTACATAAGTACTCAGTCTTTTGGAAATGATATTGACCCGGCAAGGCGGCAAGAGATAGCCAGATGTTAATGAAATTATGTAGTTCGTTTGACGTTTCCTGGGACAGGGAGCGGTAACCGGTGGTTACCAGGTTGTTGCCTCAATATTCGTGAAAATAGGTCAGTTCATTCCCAGAGTTATAAAAAGCAAAGGAAAACAAAAAAACCTGAGAACAAACAAACGAACTACAAAAAAGAGAGGATGTTTCCACTTCTACAATGTAGATTCACACGTCCACATGTTCCATCGCATCAGGTTTAAAAAAAAAAAAATTACAACGACAAATTTAATGGATGTACCGACTAACAAAAAAGAACAAAATATGCCAATGGTCGACGCCATTGGTACGAGGTGACAGAGAAGCAAGGAATAATCAATATAGTGACACAAATGTAATCACCTATGAAATAAGATGACCACTCACTTTTTTTGAGAAAGAGAAGGTTGGGGAATGTGAAAGAAAAGGAAAACTGGCAAGAAATTGGAAAAATAAATTGAAATAAATCGTGTAATGCTTTTCCCCCTCATCCTACACTCCTTTGTGAGTCCTGGAGGGTTGGAAGAATTCACAAAATAATGTTCCCCTGAATTATGTTCTCACGACCCCCTACCCCTTCGAATCCGCCCTTGATTGTATAAATTAAAATTTACAATTTTATTGATTATAATTCAAACAAGGAGGATAATTCTCATTTTTAAAATTTAAACAAAGGATAACAAAATCTAAATTATAGTGTAACAATTATAATTGAGTGCAAAATGTAAAATTACAACAAACAGAAATAGCAAAAAAAACGTACTACCACTGTCTTCTTCGGGAATATAATACAGAGGTGATTATAAATTACATTTCTCGTAATACTTTCAATTTTTTTTTCAGAGAGGAAAAGAAAAGAAATCGAGTAGTGCATGGGCTTTAAAAATATTACAATTTTAAATATTTTTGTTCGCTTATAATCGAATCAAAAAATATTTACGGCTACAATAATATTGTTGATGGATATTTCTACTCTCTTTCTTTTTTGTTATTAGATTGACTAGAATGGAGACTATTCATCGGATCATTGTCGTTTGCATAGCACTGTCTTGTGGGGTAGTTACCGGAGTGTTGATCGGGTGGTTCTCGGGTCCCGAACGAGTTCCGGATGTTTACGAGAATGCCCGACGTGAAGCCGATTCTGGGATATCGAGCAAGCTGATTAATGAAATGAAGGCGGAAAATGTTCGAGAGTTTTTGTGGTAAGAGAAAATACTATGAGGAGTCATATTATGTTTATTATTACATTAACTGTAAAGTATTAGTAGTAATAGAGTAGTAGTAGTAGTAGTAGTAGAAGTAGTATAGTAGCAGTAGTAGTAGTAGTAGTAGTAGTAGTAGTAGTAGTATAGTATAGTAGTTGAACTCTTTCTCTTTCCTTCTCTCTCTTTCTCACTCTCTCTCTCTTTCTATCCTCACTTATCCTTTGCTCCATCTCTCTCTTTCTCCCTCTATATATTTTCCTCCCTCCACCTCTTTCCCTTTCTTTCGCTTCCCTCCCTCATTACTCCTCCCCTCTCAACCTTTTCTTTCTCTCTTCCCCTCTCACCATTCACCCCCACCTCCACTCTCTCTCCTCCCCCGCACTCCATTGCCATCCCCCTCCCTCATTTTGCACTCTTTTCACATTCTCCCTCTTCATTTCGGTCCGTCAATCCCTTTCTTTCTTTCTCACCTTCACCATTCTCTCTTTCCACCAATCACTATTTCTTTCTTTCTCTCTTTATTACTTTCTTTCTTTCCAGGGAACTCACTCAGAACCCCCATGTCGCAGGAACAGAACAGAACAAAGAGCTTGCCGACCAGATTCACAGGAACTGGACCGAGTATGGTTTCCAGTCCACCATGTATCCCTACAAAGTCCTTCTTTCATTCCCTTCAAAAGTGGAAGGAGAAGAAAACAAGGTAGAGCTTCTTTTTGAAAATAAATAGGAGGCGCGATGGCTCAGTGGTAGAGCACTGGTCTCGTAACCGGGAGGCCCCGGGTCCGAAACCAAGTCAATGCGCTCGTGCCCTTTGGTAAGTCCCTCGGAAAGCCAACGGTCCCCTATAGATGTTTACTTACAAGCATATACATGCTTTCTTAGCAGTCAGGTAAAACAACCATTGATCATCGTCACAGGGCATCGATAATGTGGAGGTGTTGTACATGAATACGCGGCATGTGAAAAGTGCTGGATCGAATCCCTTCTACAGCACTGACGTCCTTAGGCAAGGCATAAATCTACATTTGTCATTCTCAACCTGGGAAGAAATACTTTGATCGACTTTAAAAAAAAAACTTTATTACAGTGGTTCAGTTAAAAGTCGGGATAATAGTACTTTTTTAATTATATTTTGTATAACGGGTACTATAGTGTATTTGTATAGCAGTTGCGCAATATAAATACACTCTACTGCTCGTAAAACTATTTTATTGTTATTATATGACTCTTTTAAATTCGACCTTAAGTTGACCTGGACAAAAAAAGCCACTGGAAACTTGTGTTAACATTATAAACATCAGCACAGCTCGCGTTTGAAAACATATGAAGACGAATCCGCAATTGTTGACGGAATTGGCTGACTTTTGAGCAACAAAATAATTTGGACCGATACCACTCAATCAAAAAAAGAAAGAAAGCGGGACTATAGAGTTTCTTTTTAGAACACCGGTTTCAAATGTCTCTAATGAGTAAAGAAAAAAAAGCATTCCCATATTATTTGTTAGCATTGTATGTGTACAAATTCGCATACAAGCAGAAAATAATAATAATGAGAAGAAAAAAAAAGGATATTAATCACCCTGCCCCCACCACGCATATTCCCCCCCCCCCCCCCCCTGGTCATGTTGATTGCATCCGTACATTGACTTCAATACCTTACACAACGGAACGTGGGGGCATTGTGGCAGGTGCATAGACAGGCACCTTTACACATAGGAAACCATTATGAAATCCACTTTTCCTGATCTTACCTAATAACGTTTTTATAAGTTGATACAAAATTAACCAACGTTTTCCTCCTTAAAAAGAAGGGACAATAGAAGACATGAGGGAAGAGAAGAAAAAGAATAACTGCTTTATCATAACATTGTACTATTTTAACAAACTAAACAATGTGTCTTTAAGATACTCTTGACATTTTCTACTATCTCAACCTGCTAAAGATGACTATAGGTAATTTATTCCATAACTCTGCAGCTGCCAGTTGAAAGGATCTCGCACCATAGTAATTTGTTGATATTGAGGGAGGAACTAACAAGGATTTTGACAGAGAGCGAAGGTATCTTGTTTATTAAACTTAGGTGGAGATACTGAATCCTGATGGTACGGCTAACTTCACGTCTCAACTGAAAGAAAAAACCCTGGATGATCTGTCCAAGGAGAAAGAAGACTTGATACTTCCACCATTTAACGCCTACTCAGCACAGGGAGTAATCACAGTGAGTAAAGATATTTTTTCGGGGGTGGGGGGGATTTTTTATTTGAATTTTGTAAAACATTTTTTTGTTGTATTTAAGTGTTAGCTTTCCATTTATCAGCTCCTTCAAGTATTAGGCGGATGGAGGGGGTGGGGGAGGGGGTGGAAGGCAGCGGCAAAATGGCTACGGCACCATGGAAATGTATTTTTAAGGACTACAAATTAGGCCTACTACAAATAATAATAATCCGGATAGCAACTCGTCTAAATTTATTTATATATTCATATCTGTATTTATTTGTTAACGTCTTTATTTATCATTTATTTATTCATTTACTTATTTCCAACAGAGTTGCCAAATTTGTTAAAAATACCCAAAAAACACAACACTACATTTATGATGAACAAGTGGTGTTGTATATACCATTGAGATAGTGGCAGTAAGGGGTAGAGCAATACGTGCGGAGGACTATTGTATTCTGAATACCTAATCAAGTCTTCTGTCATTTAAAACTGTCCTACTTTGCCTACAGAATGACTTGGTCTACGTAAACTACGCGAGGTTGGAAGACTTTCAGGTTCTCGAGGAAAACGGAATAAACCTCACCGGGAAAATAGCTATCGCACGATATGGCGCTATATTCCGCGGGGATAAGGTGAGAATATTCATAATGAGTAGTATAAATACTATTTATTTGTTATACATTTTATCCATAAAACAACTCATAAATACATTTTGAGCCCATCGCGAATGCACTCGCGCTGCATTCACACTGCACCATCCTGAAATCTTTTCTTCAAATTTCTTAGTTCTATGTCGCCTTTACTACCTAGAAGAAGCCATCGACACCAAGAAGATACGAGTATTTCCTTTATGTGTTTAAAAGTAAACTGTTAATGTCTGAAAATGTGTGTTTATATATTTTCTGTAATATTTATATAATATTAGATGGCCTGAGTGTGATACCAAAATAAATAGCTCGAGCTATGACACTATTGGACGAGTCGAAGACGAGTCCAATATTGTATCGCACGAAAACAAAGCCATACAATATTATTGTTATTATCTATATCAGGCTGACTAGCAAAATATCAACATTTGACTTACTTATTGTACAGTGACCGGGTACCAGCGAAAGTGTCGTTGATATGCGATAATCAAGCAATATAGTATTGTATCGACAATTGAAGTTCCCGGATGACAGAGCAATACGAAAACAGTATTGGTCAGTCATTCGGTACTGCGCTAAAGATAAATACACTGATATATTGTACCACTTGGAAGCCTTATGTAGATAATAAAAAATTATCTTGTATTAGGTTTGTGAACTCAAGAATAATATTCAATCATACAAACAATCAAACAGTAAATATTATAGATAATATGACGAGATGGATAGCAAATATGAAGATGATGGTAGTGATAACGATGATGACGATAAAAAACAATGATGATTGTGACGACGATGCTGATGATGATGATTACACGAAATAAATGTTTCAAAATGTCTTCTATTCACCGTGATTTCTGTTTGACTCAGAATGCAGTATATCTTATGCACTGACCCAAAGTACACATCTGATAATTCCTAGCAAAACCTAAATATTAATGAATTAATCTAATTTCTTTATGATGGAATCTGTTTTGATTAAACGTAATACAAAGTTTTGGGAAATTTTAAAATTGGGTGGAAAGTGATTCTTTACAATTTTGAAATATTTGGATGCCCCTGTAGATGTATTATAAGCACAAGAAAAATTAGCCCCTAAAACACTTCTCTTTTTGAGAAAAATTGAATATACAAATTTACCGGTGCTCCCGGTAAATTTTAATAAATTTCAAATAGCGCCTACGGTAGCTGTGACCATGAACATCTCACAATATATAGTTGTGATATATAATTTCCAAATGGGAATAGCTAATTGGTCGATTTTAGTCAAGAAACATTGTTTTATAGCTTAATTGATATCTTGACCTTGAGAGGGAGCTATATAACAAAAAGAGTTTATTATTTACAATTTCATAACAGTAGACTTGATTTCAACCGCGACAGCGATCACTGTATATTATAGAATCGCATATGCTTCCAATATGTTCATTTGAACCAAATTCATGACCCCATACCAACACTTTGTATTACCTTTAAGGCTACATTTGCGGCCCAGTCCGGCGTGGCGGGTCTCATCCTCTACTCTGATCCAAAGGATTACGCAATACCAGGAGGGCAAACTTACCCCGATGGGTACTTTCTACCAGGCACTGGAGCACAGAGGGGTACATGTATGGCTGGTAATGGGGACCCAGAGACACCGGGTTACCCCTCTGTTGGTAATTGTGTTTTAATTTCTATTGAATCAACGTCATCTCATCAGGTCTTCTTTTAATGTTCTATATTATTAGTATCCCTTCCCACAATTATTCATTTAATATTATTCAATGTTTTTGTTTTTGTTTAATGCAGAGGTTTTATTCACAGTGTTTGAAGTTATCCCGTTGTCCTGTAATCGGTTTGGTGGTATATGTGAGGTATTACCGATGAAGGCTTATAATTTATATATAGCCTACTCATTCAATTTTCCTCTGCACGTTCCGTGTAATTGTATGTATCGTGGTATATACTAGGGTGAGTCAGAAAAGTGAGATCTGGCAATCTTGTAAAGATTGTCTGACGTTCAGTCATGCATGCAGAGATTAAAATGAAAATGGTACCTAATTGTACTGGGAGGATAACTCTATCAAGACATAATCATGAAACCCATGATTGAATAATCATACTTAAAAAAAAAAAAGTTTTAAAAAGTGGGACATTTTTTCTGACTCACTCTGTATATTGGTGAAGGCCGTTGACTCTCAAACGAGAGGTCCCGGATTCGAAACTTGCTTCAGTGTTCACATATTGGGACAAGGTGCTTTGCCCACATTTTGTCCCTCTCTACCCGGGTGTAAATGGGTACCTGGCAATGCTGGGGGTAATTATAATGATTTTAGGGTCCGTAGGAAGAGCAGCATTAATTACGATTATAGCTCCCCTGGGTATTAAAAAGACCAAGTTATGATTATTACCGTATCCGGACACCTACCCCCTGGACATCCAACCCCGGATAACCACCCTCTAGGAAGACTGTCCCATGACAACTACCCCCGGCCAACTACCCCCAGACAACTACCCCCTAGGACAACTACCCCCAGATAACTACCCCCGGACAACTGCCACCCGGAAAACTACCCCACGGACAACTACCCCTAGGATAGTTGTCCGGGGGCATGTGTCCTATAGAGGATGGTTGGCGTAGGGGGTAGTTGTCCGGGTGGTAGCTGTCCGGGGGGTAGTTGTATTATGGGGTAGTTGACTGGGGGTGGTTATCCGGGGGGGGGGGGGGATAGATGTCCAGGGGAAAGGTGTCCTAGAACCGATTACTACTATTAATGATTTCTTCTTCTATTTGTTTCCATATGAAGAGGGTGCATATCGTATCAACGTGAGTAATACCGATGTTCTTCCATCCATACCTATACATCCCATTGGCTATGATGATGCTTCTCAACTTTTAAGGTGGGTAACCAGCGGTGGATCCAGAATTCTCTTGCAGGAAGGTGGTGGTGGGGGGGGGGGGGGGGTGCATAAAGACAAACAAGAACAAAAAGGCCCATTGTTTTGGTTCTTAATGTGTACTTCAGGAACACCATATTAAGTTCAGCTAATATATATGAGTGGTTTGCGTTGGAAATAATAAGAGGGGGTATTGACAATAAACAAACGAACTAATCAAAATGTAAGTAAATAAGAAAATAGTTAAATAAAAACAGATTAAGAAATTAGGGTGCAATTCCGCTTCATTTTGTAGTGTGTAGAACTGTACATAGATACATTCTCTAGTCTGTTTTCGCATTTTATATGTACAATAATTTATTAATAATATATTTCGAAGTATAACACTTTAAAAACTTTACGATTCTCTTTTACTTTATCTACTTTCTGTTTTCTTTTACTCCACTCTAAACATCTAGTAGTGGTCAATAATCTCACATATCCCGTTAATATTTCTAGTCTGAAACAGTGCCTACATCATTTATGTGTTTCTTATACTTATACAGACGTATGGGAGGAGAAGATGTAGAAAACGACTGGGCAGGGAGTCTACCTTTAGAGAATGGTTATAGATACGGACCTGGATTTGATGAACAATACTCGGATATGTAAGCTTGTTTTCTTAACATATATATATTTTTTGTGGGGGGGGGGTCGTGGGTATAGGGTGAGTTTTTGCGAAAAGGAAAATGCTAATGTTGTCTTGAGCAAGAAAAAGAAGAAGAAGAAGAAGAAAACAAAAAAAGGGAAAATGAGTGAAGAAATTCTCCCCCCAAATACATCATTGTTTTGTAGTCATTCTCTCAACGTATTTGAAAATATTTAGGAAATCGAAAAACACTTTTTTCCCCTTAGCATACTCAATTTTCGGGTATATCTGTATCAGACATCTCTGAAAGAGCTAGTATACGATCTTTCCTTTTGTTGCTTTTGGATGGGAATTAGTTACCTTTTTTTCCTTCATATATTGAGGGAAAATCTAAAATTCCTTGTGTTGCAAATGCTGCAAATATTTTCCCGATTCATCACAATATTGTCGAGCGGGACCATTACACTTTTGAGAGAGAGAGAGAGATAGATAGATAGAAGAGAGAGAGAAGGAAATAATGATTTTTTTTTTTCCCCCCCACAGGTCTGTAAGGATGTCCATCTTCACAAAGAATGAACAGGCTTATGCTTGGAATGTAATCGGTGTTGTACGAGGTAGCGTTGAACCGGGTAAGTCTTGGATATAAAGTAAGTACCTTTAATCAATGAGTTCATAGTGTTTCCACCCTGCCACCTCACTGTTTCACACAGCTTTGAACGTGTTTTCACAGTTTCCACCCATTTTCCTATGTTACTGTGTTCACATCGTTTTCACACTAGGGTCACTGTGGTCATAGCTTTTTTTTCACAATTCCATACACTTTTTACATTGCTTCCACAGTTTCCACATTGTCTGAAATGTGCTTTACACTGTTTCCTCCCTGAATTCACACTCTTATAATGCTGCCTCCACACACGATTTCTACATTTTGTTCACACTGTTTGTACACTCTTAAGATAATGTGTTCAAACTATTTCAACATTGTATTAACACTGTTGAACACACAAGTCATGTCCTTATTAGGATGCAATCTAACTTTTCCAAAATAGTGTTTGACCCGAGTCTTTCATTGTGGCACTGAATCATAGTTTTGATATATCCTATGTCGATTTCTTTTCATTGTCTTACGATAGTCCTACTTGATTCTTACTTTCATCGTAGATCGCTATGTGTTGGTAGGAAACCATCGTGACGCATGGGCATTTGGTGCCATCGACCCGTCCAGTGGTACAGCTTCTATGTTAGAACTCAGTAGGGCAGTTGGAGTCCTCATAAATAAAGGTGAGCTTCTATAAATGCATGTCCAATCTTTAACTCCAATTTGCTTTTGATGTTGAGCTGGTCATGGTTATATTTCTATATTCTTTTTTCTTGTATAGATTGTGATTGACAAAACACTATAAACCGTTCGCTCTGTTAAAAAAAAAAACCCGAGTGATTTGCTCACAGATATATGACAGGAACACCCATTGTTGTTGATGATTTGTTTTGTAGATATCACGGTCCAGTCTTATAAAGAGTTGCGATTGATCCAAATCAATCGGGAGGTCCTCCAATCAATCGCATTTTGCAGCCTCCTACTAGTATTTCGTACATACTTACATCAGATGACTTACATGTATAGTTGCGATTGATATTAACTCTTTATAAGACGGGGCCGGCCCAGGACAAACAATCGCCATGACGGAGGATGGGGGCGGGCAAGGAGGGCAGGGATGTCTGTAATTCATCCACTTAAATATAGTCTGACGTCAATTATTCAGATCATGCATTGAAAAAAGTCACCCTGTTACCTTTGTGTTCTAGGTTGGCAGCCGCGTCGTAGCATCATGTTTTGTAGCTGGGGTGCTGAAGAACAAGGGTTGATCGGATCGCAAGAATGGGTGGAGGTACCATCAGGGTCATGACCTTTTCCAAAATTAAATTACATAATCAAACAAGATGTCAAGCTATCCTGGAAGTGGGGCACCAAAATATAATAATAATAATAATAATGGTGACTTCTTATACAGCGCACATGTCTGTCACGTCGTGACGATCCTGTCGCTGCCCCGATTATTACCCTGGCTTTAGCAAGGCGGTCATTACGGCGCTCTAGCATTTCAAGGAATTAATTTCTGCCAGCAGTGGCGGATCCAGGGAGGGGGGGGGGTGGGGCCCGGGGGACCGGGCCCCCTCCCCAGGGGTTAATTTTAACTTTTTTTATAGATGGGCCCCCTCCCTTGGCGCTCAAGGGGGGGGGGGGTGCGATTTTTCAAATTTTCGAGGGCGCCCCACAAAACAAATAGTGCTCACTACCCCCCCCCCCCCCCCTGCCACTGAGCAAACTATCGGCCGGCTGTTTGCCGCTAAATATTTTCTCACGAATTGGGCCCCCTCCCCTGCCGCCGGTTGGATCAACCAGGTACCCATTTACATCACCTGGGTTGAGTGTGGCAAATGTAGATCAATGTCTTTAATCCAGTCAGTATAGGCAAAAGTCAAGGAATGTACGAAAATGACTCCAGTCAGGAAAACATCGTATAATTTCAGAACCCTTCAAGAAAGTAGTCAGTTTTTTACATTTTGTGTTGTGTCTAAACAGAGTGTCCATTCGATGACTGGCTGTGTGGCATTTCAGTGTGTAAAATGCCTCGTTTAATGACCCAATAAGTGTGAAACGCAATCAGAGAAAATAATTTGCGATAGTCGGGGAATTTCGTTTAAGTAAAACGCTTGGATCCCTGTCTTATTTGGAATTCATTGAACTACTTGCAAATTATCTAATATAATCATATTTAAAATTTGAGCTTTCTTGAAACGCCCGGGACAGACAAGGTTCAACGAAACATTGGGCGACTATTTATAGTTTGAATGATAATGATGAGATGTATTTACGATTTTCAGTACGTGACAGGAAGAGAGCGAGAGAGCGAGAGAGAGAGAGAGAGAGAGAGAAAGAAAGAAAGAGCCGACTTATATAATTCAATATTTTTATGAAATTTAATTATGCAAATGATAAAAAAAATGGGCTAACTACGTGCTTATTATATCATTTGTCAACTAGAACATTATGAGAATCTATGATTTTTTTTTTTCATCTCTTTTTTCAGGAATTTACCAAGACTCTTGGGGTGCGAGTTGTGGCTTATATAAACGTCGATAGCTCATTGGATGGTGAGATAAAATCATGAGAAACCGTGATGTACAGCTTGTGTTTGTCTTTTTCATACCCAACCGATGAAACGGTTACTTCATTTTGTAATAATTCAAATGTTTCACGATGCAATACGATAACGATGTGTTACAAGGAATGATTAAAATTAATGTTTAGTGTTAAGGTATACTCAAGTCGGAAATGGAATCTTGAACTGACGTACAAGTCATGCGTTTATGAATTAAAACTTTTGTTTCATTATACAGAAATGGTAGGCATATAGCGCAGTACAAAAATTGAAATAATCATTTTTTCTAACTCTTAAGGAAAAATTTCCTCAATTTATTTGATCACATTCTTCGTTTATTATTTTCTCCCCTCTCATAAATCTGTTCTTCTTTTTTTTATCGCAAGGTACCTGGGTTCCCGACATCGCAGCCACGCCCAATTTGGGCCGACTAATAAGAGAAGCTACTAAAATGGTATTAATTGTCCCTAACAAAATTCAAAGTAGAAAGGAGCAGATATATTCTAGATCATTCAGAACATGTATATTTCTGAATGATAATAATAATAATAATAATAATAATAACAATAATAATAATGATAATAATGCTGATAAAAAAGTAATGATAATAATAATGGTAATATTAATAATAATCATAACTACAATATCGACTATTTTTTTAGGAGCGCGAAAAAAACAAAAAGTACATATCGCGTACAATATCACAGAACATGAGGATAAACATGAAACACATATATTTATGAAATACATAAATCTATACTCATATTACCGAGGGAAGAAAAATTATTAACTATGTAAATAATCTTCGGATTAAAACCGATTTCTTTGGTCAGATACCTGATCCCGATCCAGATGAAGATCGCAAGACTCTCTATGACACATGGAAAGCTCGAGGTAGTTTCAATGATGTCGGAGAACCAATGTGAGTATCGTCTGCTAGAGGGGTCTAGGACACCTACCCCTTGGACATCCGTCCCCCGGATAAGCACCCCAAGTCAACTACCCCCTAGGACAACTACCCCTCGGGCAACCACCCTCTAGGACGACTACCCCCGGACAACTGCCCCCAGTAAACTACCCCCTAGGACAACTACCCCCGGACAATTACCCCAAGAAAACTACCCCTACGACAACCATGGGTAGTTATCTGGGGAGTAGTTGTCCGGGGGGTAGTTGTCCCGGGGGTAGTGGTCCTAGAGGGAGGTTGTCCTAGGGTTAGTTGTCCTAGGGGGAGGTTATCCGGGGGTGGATGTCCAGGGGGTAGGTGTCCGGATACGCTGCTAGAGTGGTTGTATAGAAACTGCGGCGGAGAAAAAAAAATCATTATAGTACACAGGGTAAGTTGCACACGGTTCCTACAAGAAAATGACATTCATTGGTTCTTTGGTCAGATACCTGATCCTAATTTAGATGAAGATTATCAGACTCTCTATGACAGGTTTGGAGGTATGTCAAAATGTAAGTATTGTCTGCTAGATTGGATGTAGAATAGCGGTAGCGTTCTGTCGTCTCGCACTGATAATCAAAGTAAACCGCGAGACTAGTAAACTTGACCCTCTTTCTTTGGTGAAATAACTAAGCCCCTGGCAAATGTAACTGGAGCAAAATGTCTGATGAGATCGATTGTTTTCGAGCTCTTTGTGAACGTTATTCGGGCATCAACTTTTCAGAAAAATGTTAGTAAAATGTTGTTTCTTAGACCGGTTTTTGAAATGAATCCTTGATCCCGCAGTCATATTCACTCCTTGTTTTCTCCAGTATATTATGTTTCGTACCAATATTTCTTGTTTTCTGTTTTTTATCAGTATTTACACTCTTGGATCCGGCTCTGACCACGCCTCACTCTTACAAATAATCGGAATATCTGCTCTCGATGTGAGGTATACGTATGATAACGTAAGTATAAAACTATTTGCTATCTTCTCCGACGATGAAGGGCAAAGCGCATTGAAAGAGATAGTTGTGACACGGGCTTGTACGCGTAACGCGAGCGCGGTCAGAGGTTAATGGTGGAGCTCCAAATAGTTACCTCCCACGTATAGTCTCTATATGGGAGGAAACTACTGGAAGCTCCATTACACAACTGACCAATCAGGAGCGACCTTCATTGTTGCCACTCTTAGTAAATAGATAGGCTCTGATAAAGGGTATTTTGTTTTCTCTTTGTATACATCGGGAAACAACTTTTGAGGACTGTAATTTAAATTATTGTACTACGTGGATTTAATGTGAACGATGTAATTTCACATTTGGAAGCTTTCGGGTAACACCACATGGTAGCATTACTGAAAAGGTTGTTGATATTCTTTCGTCAAGAGAACCCGTTAATGGGGCGTTAACAAATTAAGGAAAGAGAAAGAAATGAAAGAGATGATAATTGAATTAATTTTTTAAACAAATTAAACACTTTCTATATCGGTATTCAGGTAGCAGTCCCAGTCCGCTCTTACCCCATGTACCACTCGGTGTATGAGACCTTTGACCTCGTAGCCAATTATTACGACCCATCCTTCAAGTTCATGCTCGCCATCGGCCAACTCATGGGCGAGATCATGCGACAACTCGCCGACTCCGTCATCATACCCATGGACGTCGCCGACTACGCCAGAGCGGTCGATATGTTCTTCATCGAACTTCGAGGTGGTGATATCGGCACGAGGATGGTTCAAGAAGGGCTATCTTTCGGTATATTTGTACAGTTTCGTTTTCTTGTTAATCTTGATCGAGAAAACAGAGTGGGCCTCCTCCTACCTCAAAGGAATGATACTAATATAATGATAATAATTTGTTCAACCCAGGGAAGCCTTATCCGTATGAATGTTGTTCTTCCTGAGGGCACTGCAATTATTATTACTCCGCAATTGCCAAGTACCCATGTACTGAGAGTAGCAATTGTGGATTATTATCTTGCGTTTGTAACGGGCTGGGATTCGAACCGTCAATCCTTGGCTTGAGAGTCAAGTATATGAACCTCTATACCACGACACCTCCGCGTGGAAGCATTAACCCCATCTTTAATCGTTGTAATGGATCTTTAGAGGTTTTCTACACTTTAGCAAGTATCGATATATTCAAATTGACTAGATAAGACCACTATTTTTGTTAGATTTGTCAGCTCAGTTGATTAAAATCGATATAACACATTGTAACAATATTATTCATTTACACCAGTGAATCTGGGTTATACAGATCATAATTTGTCCAATCATGTTCATACGTGTGCTTATAAACCATGTATGTATATATGCTGTTGGTTTTGTTTTGCACTCTCTTCTCTCTCAGAGTACATGGAATCGGCAGTAAATAATCTTACAACCGAGGCAAACGCTTTCAAAGAAAGACTGACAGATGTTGACAAAGATGAGTGAGTATGAAGTACTGCTATACAAATAGAAGTGTTTTTTCTTCTTTACCATCTTTAATTAAAACTGTCTAATAAATATTTTTTTTTTGCTTATTTCTTCGTACGAATGGTTTCTCGTTGCCTAGATCTGCTTAAATTCACTTAAAAAGATCAAACATAAAGTAATGCTATAAATAAAGAAGTGATTTTTCTTTCCTTCCTAAATTTAAGCTGTCTAATAAATAACAATAGATTACATCTTCATCCGAATGGTTTTTCGTTGCCTAGATTTGCTTAAATTCACTTTAACAGGTTGGGCTACTCATAAGTGCAATACTAATCGTATAATAATGTTACAGAAAAAAGCAATTCGAGGTTGTACCGATGCAGGTTATCGCAACCACACTGACCATTTATTTGCCACATTAAAAACTTTAAAAATAAGTGATATACACTACATGCACATATCTCTGTTCATGTTCCGGCTTAAATTCGGCATTCTCCCCCCATCACTAGTCATATTATTCCAAAATAATGCTAATTTTTTTCAAAACATTTTGTCGTTTTTCTCTCTTACCCTTTCAATTTATATCCAGTATATTAGCCGTACGTGCCGTCAATGACCAGATAATGTATCTGGACAGAATGTTTATCGATCCGATGGGCGTTACCAAAGACAGAATCGATGAAAAGTAAGTGACCAACAATGCGGAAGTTGCGGATCCATGGAGGGGCGGTGGAGGGGGGGGGGGGGGGGGCATTGCCAACAAAAAAATCTGGGGCAGTGAGCGATGTAGACCTGAAAAACTCTAAGAGAGCACTGGAATACTGAACATGAGTTCTGTCTAAAAGCCAAGAAATTCTTCAAAAGTTAAGTGCTAAAAAGCCTAACATTTCACTTCTATATAATAGCAAATCCATGGTTTGATATTTTACACTGGAGGGAGGGAGAAGAGGGGCATGACAGACGCTATCATCTATAGTACACGTATACACGCAAGTGCTCCCAGCTAACATTTTGTGTGCCTCTCAGCAACTTCCTTTATGAGAAATCATTTCACAATGACAAATATAACAATAGCACCCCTCCAAATAAATAAGAAAAAAAACACAGTAACACTACAAATTTTGTTCTATTTTATTTCATTTGTTATATAGGGGGAGGGTATCATGCCGTTCCCGGACCTTACTAGTCCATTCTGCATTTGTATATCTTTCTCTCCATCCTCCCCCTTTCACCTCTTTTCATCTCCCTCTCTCCCTCCGCAGACATGTCATCTTCGCACCGAGCAGCAAGAACGCTTACGCCGGAGAAAAGTTTGCGGGTATCGTGGACGCCATGTTTGATATCGATAACAATGCCGACCCTAATAAATGGGAATACGTCAAAATGGAACTTGCCCAAGTTACCTACTTTGTCCAGTCGGCAGCTTACATGTTGCAACCTGTCGCGTAGATGATCATGCGTTTGTTGATATAACATACAATGTCTAGAAATACAACGTAAAGATGATGTACTGTACGTTTCAAGATTATTAAAATACATCCCACCAGAAAAATATACTTGAAAGGTGGTATTAATAATTTTATATTTAGAGTATTGAATCAGATTTGGTCGAAATTATTCATCCGTTTAGGCAGTGCTAGATGAGTCTGACATACTTTTGACATTATTGTGAGCTCATATGCTATTAGAATGAATACCATTTTGTAAGACATGTTTTTAAACCTATCCACGTTAATTTTTTCTTCAAATTCCTCTTTGTTCTTGGTCTTCATTTATATATTCAAATGTTTTTTTTTTAAATTCAGCATTTCTGATATTATTGGTGAAAAACCACTGTCTGACTACCTGGAGATCTCCTTGATAGTCGTCAGTCGGTGTACCACACACACCCATCGTTGAAACATTGCGTATTAATCTCTCCAATGCCATTCTAAAGGAAATGGATGTCGGACGAATGACAGCCGTAGTTTCGTTAAACCTGTCATCTGCATTTGATACGATAAATCATGACATTATATTAAATATTAATTTCCCTTGGTCTTCGTGGTGTCACATTACAATGGTTTAAATCATATCTGTAAAATCGTCAACAGCAAGTATGTAACAAAGGGGCTAAATCTGATAATGTTTCTCTGAATTGTGGAGTCCTACAGGGCTCTATTGGTGGTCCAATGTTGTTTTCAATCTACCTGAGTGAACTGAATTGAATCATCACCAAATTAAATACAATTGCTTTTATGATGTCCAAACTTTTGTCTCTTTTGTTCCAAATTAAGAATGTGTCGTTGCCATCCATAAGAATCCTGCTTAGATGATGTTAAGAATCGAATGAGCACTCATTCTCTCATGTTAAACAGTAATAAATCTGAAATTATGCTTTTGGGTTCCAAGCCTCAAGTGGTAAAGTTAATGTGTGTCACATCAATATTGGAAACGCTGAGATCAAACCCTCTGAGGCATGTAGAAATCCGGGTGTTACATTAATTTTGATCCCGCAATGTCCATGTCAAAATCATTTGTCAATACATGTAAATCTGTTTGGTATCCGTTTAGAAATCTAGGAGTTGTACATGCACTCGTTTCATCTCGCCTGGACTTTTGTAACTCGCTACTTTATCCTCTGACATTTTTACCTCTGCAATTCTTACACCGAGCCTGGCATACTGCTAAGTATTAAGTGTATAGTGTTATAGTGTACTATCGTATGATTTCATGTTTAATGTTTGTACCCATGTTCATGTTTATGTGACTCTTTCTACTCTATTTTCTACTGCGCCACGAGCATCACTATTTTGATGAATACCGGCGCATTAAAAGTGTTCATATTATTATTATTATTCAACATTTTCACTGAATTTTAAATTCTGGCTATCGATTTTCGTTTTTGTTTATTTTTCTGTTTGTCTAAAAGATCAATAAACGTGAATAGACGAGAACAATAGCTTTGGAATTGATTGTCTTATCGCTTGTCATGGAAATATGCTTAGATATTATCAAATGACCTCTTACATGGATGAGGAGTATTCCGATGACGGCCTTTGACGTATTTCGTGTATACAGCAATTCGTATTACAATATTTAAGTAGTGACTCGCATCTTCCATTTATAAAAAATGAGATACATCATCATTTCTTGACAGTGCGTTATCCATTAAGAGTGTAAAATTACTTTATACATCTATGGTTGCGATTTATAACCTTTGTGCGGATACTGCACACTTCAAGGGGAATTCTGATTTGTGGATATTAAATCTCGCAAGCAAACACGCCTTCATCCGATTTAGAAAATGTTGGTAAGAAAAGAAAAGAAATTCGAACTTAGGATCATTTAGGCTAATATGTAATTGTAATAAAGTAAAATAAAATATAATGATATTTATGGGATCAAGTCTACCTGCACCTATGACATCCTGATACTGAAATAAATTCAGTGCTGAATGGAAATAATCATAAACTTAAAAAGAAAGAAAATTAATATTGATTAAGGGGAAATGGATGGTAAGTCGCCTCCGTGAAGGCATGGGCGTGGGATACGTAAATGCAAAAAAAAGAGCCCCCATCCTTCCGAGCTTTCCGACTAAACCCTTTTTGTATCACTACAAGGGGATGTAGGGCATCACACCCCTTTCAATGTAAAGTTTGTGTGTGTGTTTTGAGGCGATGATATCAAGAAAACAGATTACAACGTATAATATTGTGAAGATAATTCGTCACTGTTTTCACGAAGTGACGGTAGTGAAAAAAAATTGCATTCACTTTGCGTTACGATTTTCCTCACTACCGTCACTTCGTGAAAACAAGGACGAATTTTTGTTTCGCACGTTTATTACTGAAAAAAGATCATTAATATACAGAGATAACATTTTCGTTTAAGTACTTAATTGGATTTCTTATTCTAAACAAATCCACAAACATTTAAATCAAGACAGATACAATAAAAACATAAAATAATGCATTTCCTTGCATAATTATGTCGATGTACGAAATATTAAAAAAAATCCAGAATTTTCAAAATACATGCTGAACTTCGTCAAAACACACATTTAAAAGTGTGCGTACTGTACAATCACAAATAACGTGGTGTATAATCTTATCAGCGAAGTTAAAAAAAAGACTTGAACTGTAACTGTCTGGTGAAAACAGACCTTTCTAATGCATCTCGTGAAATTAGAAACCTAACCAAGTTCAACTTATTACAACTTTGGGATTGAAATATGCTGCCGGTACTATAGCTACCACAAATATTGATAGTCACTGTTATCATTCTTAAAGCCTATTTTCCTAATTTGCAGACATGTATGCCTAAATAGTACACATTGCTAACGGTTAGTAATAATACAATTTATCATACTACCAACAAAACTCTATGCTATATGACACTCTAGTAGGTCAGTCACACGGGTAAACCGACTCTTAGTCCTTACATGGTGAAGGTATTTTCTTGTTCGGTGGGTAGTCAGTCTCGTATCCGTCTCGTTGGTGTGACTGGGCGTAATTATTCAGAATATTAACATAACTTTAAATTCAAAATGATTTGTTAAAATACTTTCATTGCGGCAAAGCCGAATTGCGAACAAAATTCCAATAACACAATCACAATTGATAATATATATATATATATTTATAAACGAGGAGACAGAAGCTGTCCTAACATGGACAAAGAGGGTAGAGAAATAAAAAAGAAATGAAATAGTTAAACAATGAGTTTTGAAATATAACAGACGATTTACATATCTAATGAATTCTAAAATACAACAGGTAAATTAAAAATCTAATGAATTTTAAAATACAACAGATAATTTACATATCTAATGATTCTAAAAAACAACAGGTAATTTACATATCTAATGAATTCTGAAATACAACAGGTAATTTACGTATCTAATGAATTCTAAAATACAACAGACAATTTACATATATCTATTGTATTCCAACATACCACAGTTATCATCCAAATAGACCGGTTTACTAACATATTCAAATTGTATGCATACTTATAAACAAAGATTGTTCTTGACAACCTGAAAGCTTGCCTAAGGCTTGTCCGACATAGCAACATGTCATGTTTGCAGACAGGGTTCCAAGTATTGTAGTTCATTCATTAATAACAAGTTAATGGAATAACTCGTCACTAGGTCCCCAAGAAGGAAGGAAACATCCATAAATTTGAATATGTTGATGAACCGGCCTATTCCTGCATAAGGCCAAATAAAATAAAAAACATGTTTAGCGTCCTGTTTTTTCGAAAAATAGGAAGGAGGAGGCCCTTTTTTTTTTTTTTTTTCTTTCAAAATGGCCGCTCGGTACATTTTCCCTGACATTCGGGCAATTTTTCAAGATGGCGGCCAACAATTTTTTTTTTTTTTTTTTAATCACAAATAGATCCATTTTCAGTGAATAGGGACTTTTAGATTAAGTGGACGTGAACACGACGAACGCCGACTGATCATGCGTGTCAACGTACTCAACTGCCCATGTTGACTACAATTAGAAATCTTTTAGATTGCACTCGACGATATACATGCATGCAGGAAGTAACACAATAAACATGACGGAAAATGAAAGAGGACAAAATATCAGTTCCTCATTTTACCCTCAACAATAGACCATTTTCGTAATGTAACCAGATTTAATGCACAAGTCTTTGTGAAGTGCCTCAATACAAATTATTTCATTCACCTGATAAGAATAATAGTAATTCAATAATCAGAATGCAAACTGCATATATCAATTTGTCCAACCTGGCAACAACTAATATATGCAGTTTGGATTATGTCTATTGAAATACTATTATTCTTACCAGGTGAATGAAATAATTTGTATTGAGGCACTTCACAATGACTTATGCATGAAATTTGGTTACAAGTCATTACGAAAATGGCCCATTGTTGTTGTAGAACATCCCTTCACTGCTATTATGTAAAAATGTGTAGAACAGGTGAATATGCATGTGACACCTGTTCTACACATTTTTACATAATAGTAGGGAAGGGATGTTACTTTGTCTACCTGAGGAACTGAATATTTTATGCGCTCGCGGCATATACAGTTAGTACCGTACTAGATTTAGGAAAATCAAGGTTGACGCATTCTCGATCGCCGACTGAGACGACGTGACGCATGCGCAGTGCCTTAACATGACGTCACACGTTGCAGTCAAAGCTGTCGACGTGCAAATCTAAAAGTCCCTATTGACGCTTCGTGTGCAACGGGAAGTTGAAAGTAGGTCTGGAGAGACGCAATAAAAGTGACGTCATAAATAATTTTGAACTAGCGTCATTGTCCTAATGACGTAGCAGGTTCTAACGAGTTGGTGAGTATGTTCCTTGTTATGCAACCGGCTTTAGTGAGTTGGCCGCTGACTGGACGAAGTACGTCACGATGGAGAGTTCCTTTTTGACGAGATTCCACTGTTCGACATCGTCGGGTTGAATGTTATACATGGCGTCGACGATGCCAGCGAATTTCTCGCCTGCGTACGCATTCGCACTGCTGGGTGCAAAGACGACGTGTCTGAAATGAAAGAAATGATGAAGGAGTGGAAAAAATGGTTTAACTCAGTTCATTATAACTCAGTTCATTATGACACAGTATAATGCTGTATTAATAGCAGATATATAACTATTTAATCCAATTCTACTAGGCTAACCTTACAGGTGAAAGGACCCCACCCCTTTCACAAAACATTCCATGCATCAAGCTTATGGGAAATTATAATAACCTCTCTTTTTCGGAGGGGGGGGGGGGGGGAGAAGGTAGGGTCCACATATTTTATTAAGCTGGTACAAGGTTTCCATCTCCCCTTACCACGTCTACAAATGGCAAAATTAAGATATCGGAAAATCCTGACTGAACTTGAATGAAATCCATATAATTGCTGAACGAAATCCCGAATGTCGTGTGAACCCTGAAACAAGGCATCATTAAAAAATTAAATTATGACATGACTAGCACTGTAATAGATATCTCATTTGTAAAAAAAAAAATATCTAGCTCTCTTTAAAATGATGTTGTCTGTCAATCAATCAGTAGACCATTTTCTGTATGTATAATCACTTCGTGCATGTTCTCATGACAAAAAGTTAATGATGCCAGACAACCTTTTATTTATTTTTCGTCCCACATGTTTTTTTTTAATGGATTTGATTGATTTGTAAACTTACTTGGTTGTGGGTCTGCCTGTGAGCCCCATAGGATCAATGAATGACCGCTCCAGATACATCAACTGATCATTCATCCGACGTACAGCTAAAACACTAGTAATCAGAGGGGAGGGGGGGGGGGATTAATAAAATATAATGAGTAACCTAGAATAGTGCTGGCAGTTGCAGAGTATATAAGGGAAGTGTTAAAGAATGCAGGCCTACGGATAACAAAAATCTAGAGACAAGAATCAAAAGAGAGTGACAAATTAGTTTAAGGACATGAAAAAGGAATCGTGTCTAACTTTAGTATTTGAATAGTAGTAAATTTAATCCCCAAATGTCAATGATCGAAATTATTCAGAAAGTTTAATCATTTCCAATAGAAAAAAGGCATACCATTGAACATCATTCAACAGCTTTAACATGTTGATTACAGCTAAAAATTATACACATGTTCCAATTTCATCGACCCAATTTTTGAAATATGAACCCAAAAGCCACCTGAAAAAACGGATAACCTTTCCACTTTTGTGCTTTC